>CM053035.1:9110374-9152874 GCA_028564925.1 Lithobates sylvaticus
GACGCCACCAGACCACCAGGGATGCCCAGCACCAGGTATGCCATCCTAGACCACCAGGGTTGACACAGTGCCCACAATGGGCATCACTGATTGGCATGCATTATTGTTTGGCACTGATTGGCATCCATCAGTACAAAACAGTGCCACCTATCCGTGCCGCCTTTCCATGCCCATCCGTGCCGCCTTTCCATGCCCATCCGTGCCGCCTTTCCATGCCCATCCGTGCCGCCTTTCCATGCCCATCCGTGCCGCCTTTCCATGCCCATCCGTGCCGCCTTTCCATGCCCATCAATGCTACCTCATCAGTGTCACTTCATCGGTGCCCATCGGTGCTGCCTTATCAGTGACGGAGAAAACGTACTTATTTACAAAGTTTTGAAACTGAAACAAACAACAAAAATAATAACATATTTTTTTTTCCAAATTTTCGGTCTTTTTTTTTATTTGTTTAGCAAAATATAAAAACCGCAGAGGTGATCAAATACCACCAAAAGAAAACTCTATTTGTGGGGGGGAAAAAAATTATAAAAATGTAATTTGGGTACAGTGTAGCATGACCGCGCAATTGTCATATAGCCACATAGATATTACGCTTACCAGAGGGCAAGCTTTTTAACCGCTTCAGCACCGGGCGATTTTACCCCCTTCCTTCCCAGAGCGCTTTTTGCGATTCGGCACTGCGTCGCTTTAACTGACAATGGCGCGGTCGTGCGATGTTGCACCCAAACCAAATTGACGTCCTTTTTTTCCACAAATAGAGCTTTCTTTTGGTGGTTATTTGATCACCTCTGAGGTTTTTATTTTTTGCGCTATAAACAAAAGAGCGACCATTTTGAAAAAAACACTATATTTTTTACTTTTTGCTATAATTAAATATCCAATTTTTTTGAAAAAAATAAAAATAATTTTTACTCAGTTTAGGCCTATACGTATTCTTCTACATATTTTTGTTAAAAAAAAAAAATTCACAATAAGCGTTTATTGATTGGTTGCGCAAAAGTTATAGTGTTTACAAAATAGGAGATTTATTGCATTTTTTTTTTTTTTACTAGTAATGGGCGCGATCTGCGATTTTTTTTTTTTAGTGACTGCGACTTTGCGGCGGACACTTTTGACACATTTTTGGGACCATTCACATTTACACATCGATCGTGGCTATAAAATTGCACTGATTACTGTGTAATGTGACTGGCAGGGAAGGGGTTAACACTAGGGGGCGCTGCAGGGGTTATTATATGTTCCCTGCAAGTGATTCTAACTGAGTGGGGGGTGTGGGGGGTGTTTACACACACAGCTCCACGGCCCCGCTGTTTTCACAGGAAACCTCGGGGGGGGGGGGGGGCGGCGTACATCGCGGCCACCGGGCACGTGCACCGAGTCCCGAGCGACGCCACGGGTGGCACGCTCGTGCCCCCTAGACGGCCGCAAATGGGAGGACGTCATATGACGCCCGCTAGACATGTGCACAACAAAGAAATTCTTTTTTTTTTTCGTTTCCGTTGATTCGTAAAGATTCGTACATTCGTAAGTCGTCTGTGTTCGGATTCGTACATTCGTAAAGAGTTATTTTTTTGTTGATTCGTTTTTTCGTTTAGTTTCATTTTCGGACGCATTTGTATTTATTCGTACATTCGTAACATTCGTAATCTGAGCATAATTTTATGCAATGTGTATGCTATTATTACATTTTAATTTACGAAATCGAAAAAAAAAAAAAGTTACGAATGTACGAATTTTTTTGTTCAATCCATTCGAAGCACGTTTAGCAGCGCCATTGTAAGGGACACGGAAAATTACCAATTCAACAACCAAAAAAAAGTTACGAATGTACGAATTTTTTCGTTCGTTTTCGTTTTTCGGATTTTCTTCATTAGTACATTTGTTGTTTCTAATTACTTTTTTTTGGATTTTCGTTGTTTTTCGGATTCGTTCGATTCGAATGGTTCGTTATTCGGATTCGTACGATTCGAACGATTCGTTCATTCGTACGAGAACGAATGGAAGTAACGAAAAAAACGAAACGAATCGCACATGTCTAACTCCCACCCAGGATGGGAGATCCATCTTGTGGGCGTCATATTACTATAGGCGGGTACTGAAGTGGTTAAAGCCTGTATAGTTGATGCATCCAGATATCACCTCAGCCAGGGCACCTTTCGCCAACCACCTTAGAATAGCCCGTATAACAGACCCTCCCTTGAGGTGATTCAGTTCGCATTTTCAGCGCTATACAAATCATTCATTCAGATATATTGAAGCAATAGCGTCAGCTCTCCTTAGCCCGGGATTAAGGGAAAACTGGGAATAATAGCGGTGACTGATGTACCTCGATTACAGGTTCCCGAGGACAAAAGAGAAACTGCTGTGTCACCTTCCTCTGTCATGTGACTTGTATATATGATGGGAAATCGAATAAAAAAAATAACCTGTCATGCTGTTTTTTTAGACTTTTGCCTTGTTATTTCCTTATTAGGTATGAATGAAACATTTGTTTTTTATTCTGCAGCTGATTGCCTGTGGGTTTTCTTGTTTTTTCTTTTGTTTGTTTTTTCTCCTCCTGAAGATCCAGGGTGTGGTTGGCGTCTCCTACATCGGCGCTGGCACTTGTTTGCATCTCTCAGGCATTGCAGGAGGCTGAAATCAAGGCAAGTTCAGGTATTTTATACCATTTGCATTTAAAATACATTTAATAATAAGCCCATCATTTGCATTTATTGTTTAAGATTTTTCTGTAACGTAAGTAGTGCAATCCTGGAAGTTCTATATTTTATGAAGCCTGATATTTTCATAGCGCTGAGATAGTGGAAGAAGGCCTATGACAGTGATGGCGAACCTTTTGGAGCCCGAGGGCCCAAACTGAAATAAATACATTGGTTTTGTGTAGAAAAGTGCCAACACAGCAATTCGCGAGAGAGGGGGGGGGGGGGGTTGTGAGAGAGAGAGAGGGGGGGTGTGAGAGAGAGAGAGGGGGGTTGTGAGAGAGAGAGAGGGGGGTTGTGAGAGAGAGAGAGGGGGGTTGTAGATGAGAGAGAGAGGGGGGTTGTGAGAGAGTGAGAGAGAGAGAGAGAGGGGGGTTGTGGAGAGAGAGAGGGAGAGAGAGAGGGGGGGTTGTGAGCGAGAGAGAGAGAGAGGGGGGGTTGTGAGAGAGAGAGAGAGAGAGGGGGGGTTGTGAGAGAGAGGGGGGGTTGTGAGAGAGAGAGAGGGGGGGTTGTGAGAGAGAGAGAGAGAGTGAGGGGGGTTGTGTGCGAGAGAGGGGGGTTGTGAGTGAGAGAGAGAGGGGGGTTGTGAGAGAGAGAGGGGGGGTGTAGAGGAGAGAGAGAGAGAGAGAGGGAGGGGTTGTGAGAGAGAGAGAGAGAGAGAGAGGGGGTTGTGAGAGAGAGGGGGGGTGTGATGAGAGAGAGAGAGAGGGGGGGTTGTGAGAGAGAGAGAGAGAGAGGGGGGGTGTGAGAGAGAGAGAGTGAGAGAGAGAGAGAGGGGGGGTTGTGAGAGAGAGAGAGAGGGGGGTTGAGAGAGAGAGAGCGGGGGGGTTGAGAGAGAGAGTGGGGGGGTTGTGAGAGAGAGAGAGAGAGAGGGGGGAGTGGTGAGAGAGAGAGAGAGAGAGGGGGGGTTGTGAGAGAGAGAGTGAGAGAGGGGGGGTTGTGAGAGAGAGAAGGGGAAGAGAGAGAGAGAGGGGGGGGGTGTGAGAGAGAGAGAGAGGGGGTGGAGAGAGAGAGGGAGGGAGTGACGGAGGGGGGGGGGGTGTGAGAGAGAGAGGGGGGGGGGGTTGTGAGAGAGGGGGGGGGTTGTGAGAGAGAGAGAGGGAGGGGTGCTGTGTGAGAGAGAGAGAGAGGGGGGTGAGTGTGTGTGTGAGAGAGACGAGAGCGAGGGGGGGGGGTTGTGAGGGGGTGGCCTGTGAAGAGAGGGGAGAGGGGCGGGCGTTTGTGAGAGAGAGGGGGCGGTTGTGAGATAGGGGAGGGGTCTGACAGGAGAGAGGGTTGTGACGAGAGAGAGGGGGGGTGTGTGAGAGAGAGAGAGAGAGAGAGAGGGAGAGGGGACAGAGAGAGAGGTTATGGGGCTGTAGAGAGGAGATTGTGATGAGAGGTTGTGGAGAGAGAGTGGGGGGGGTGGGGGTTTGTGAGAGAGAGAAGGGGGGTGGGGAGTTGTGAGGAGGAGAGAGAGAGAGAGCGGTTGCTGGGACGAGAGAGGGGGGTTTGAGGGAGAGAGGGGGTAGTTGTGAGGAGAGAGGGGGGGTGATGAGGAGAGGGTGGTTGTGAGAGAGAGGATAAGGGAGGTTGAGAGAGAGGAACAGAGTTGGGGAAGCGAGGAGGGGTTTGTGGGAGAGAGAGGGAGGGGTTGTGAGCGAGAGAGGGGGGGCTGAGAGAGAGGAGTGAGAGAGGGTGAAGAGAGAGGGATGCAGAGAGAGAGGGAGAGAGAGGGAGAGCTGAGAGAGAGGGAGAGGGGTGTGAGAGATATGCTGAGAGAGGGGGAACACCGAGAGGGGGTGAGAGAGGGGGGCTGAGTGAGAGGGGTGTGAGAGATGCTAAGAGAGAGGAGGAAGAGAGAGAGGGGGACAGAGAGAGAGAGGGGTGAGAGAGAGATGCTGAGAGAGGGGTGAGCTAAGAGAGAGGCGGAACAGAGAGGGGGACACAGAGAGGGGGGACGGAAAAAGAGGGGGGGCTGAAAGAGAGGGAGGGGGGGGCTGAGAGGAGAGAGAGACCTCTAGCTCTGTCCTGGACCCTCTCGTGTGCCCACAGAGATGGCTCTGCATGCCAGCTGTGGCACGCGTGCCATAGGTTTGCCATCACTGGGGTTTCACTGTAGTTTGACATTGTTTAAAGCCTCCCCTAAAAAAAAATTTTTTTTTTCACTTACCAGAAATACCTGTTGCTAGGCAGATCGTACTAATCTTCCTCTTCCTCTTCCTATTTCGCAGTGATCTTCTGTCTTCTCCTCGCGTTGTCTTCTGGGGAATGGGGTGCGGCGTGTTGTGGGAACTGTGTGTGTGTCTCAGAACACAGCGCCGCGCAACTCGCGCATGCGCAGTAGGAAACAGGGAGTGAAGCCACAAGGCTCCACTGCCTGTTTCCCTTAGGCCCCTTTCACACGGGACGGATCCGTATTGATGGAAAAATAGGGTTTTCCTCCGTCTGCAGAATCGGACAATAGCGGAGGCGGACGATAGCGGGTGTCAGTGGATGCTCATCCGCTGACGCCCGCTATCCCATAGGGGTGCATGTATGTCCGTTTTTCATCCAAAAACGGATGGATGAAAAACAGACATACGGTCCGCATGTGTGAAAGGGGCCTTACTTTGAATGGCGGTGTCGGAACCTGAGAGCCGAGGGACGGATCGGCCTCGCAGAAACCCTAGAAAGGTAAGTCTGCTTATTAACCACTTCCCGCCCGGTCAATAGCAGATTGACGTCCAGCAAGTGGTTTCGTTATCCTGACTGGGTGTCATATGACGTCCTTCAGGATAACAGCCGCGCCGTGGGGGCGCGCATCGCGGCGATCGGTGGAGCGGTGTGTCAGTCTGACACACCGCTACACTGATCTCGGTAAACAGCCTCCGGCGGAGGCTCTTTACCACGTGATCAGCCGTGTCCAATCACGGCTGATCACGATGTACACAGGAAGAGCCGTTGATCGGCTTTTCCTCACTCGTGTCTGACAGACGCGAGTAGAGGAGAGCTGATCGGCGGCTCTCCTGACAGGGGGGTATGCGCTGATTGTTTATCAGTGCAGCCCCCCCCTCAGAAGCCCACACTAGACCACCAGGGAAGCCCCCAGCATGTGGATGGCCAGGTACATCCCCCATGGCCATCCACATGTTAAAAAAATGCACAAAATATGCCAATCAGTGCCCACAGATGGGCACTGATTGGCACATCATATTTATGTTTTAAACACAGGGATGCCCATCCGTGCCACCTATCAGTGCCCATCCATGCCACCTATCAGTGCCGCCTATATGTGTGCCCATCAGTGCCGCCTATGAGTGCCCCGTCAGTGCCGCCTATCAGTGCCCGTCAGTGCCGCCTATGGGTGCCCGTCAGTGCCGCCTATCGGTGCCCGTCAGTGCCGCCTATGGGTGCCATCTCATCAGTGCCCGTCATTGAAGAAGAAAACGCACTTATTTACAAAAAAAATTAACAGTGACAAAGAAAAACTTGTTTTTTTTTGCCAAATTTTCGGTCTTTTTTTGTTTGTTGCGCAAAAAATAAAAATCGCAGAGGTGATCAAATACCACCAAAAGAAAACTCTATTTGTTGGAACAAAATGATAAAAAATGTGTTTGGGTGCAGTGTAGCATGACCGCGCAATTGTCATTCAAATTGCAACAGCGCTGAAAGCTGAAAATTGGCCTGGGCGGGAAGGTGTCCAAGTGTCTGGTATTGAAGTGGTTAAAAAAGTCAACAGCTATAGTGTTTGTAGCTGCTGACTTTTACTATTTATTATTTATTTTTTTTTTCGCTGGCTTTTTTTTTTTTTTTTTTTTAACCACATGCCGACCGGGCCATAGCCGGAAGACGGCTACAGCGCGGTCAGTTTATTCTGGGTGGACGTCCGTGGGACGTCCTCCCAGAATCTTGCTCCCGCGCGCCCCCTGGGGCGCGCACTCGGGAACATCCGCGACCTCCGGGTCCCCGAGGACCCGGCGCATCATGGTAAACGGCCGCTGATAGCAGCCGTTTACCACGTGATGGCTCTGTCAAATGACGGAGCGATCACATGTAAACCGGCGTCACGTCATGACGCCGGTTCCTTCCTCCCCTCTCTGTACCGATCGGTACAGTGGGGGGAGAGGGGGAGAGATGGCAGCAGTGCTGTGGGCTGGATGTGTAGTGCCCACAGCACTGCTCAGTGACAATACTCTGCCAACACTGTCCAATAATGAATTTGGGTACAGTGTTGCATGACTGATTAATTGTGAGAGCACCGAAAGCTGAAAATCCGTCTGGTTAGGAAGGGGGTTTAAGTGCCCAGTGGGTAATATCTGCCTGCAGTTTAGCTTTAAAGTAAAACGATAGGTACATTTTTTTTTTTTCCCATTTTAGAAAGGATGGGTTAGAACCATCTATGTCCCATTGGGGAGAGTTACCTTCACTTCCTGTCCCATAGCCAAAACAGGAAGTGAAAGGAAATCTCTCCAAATTAACCACTTTACCTCCGGGTGACCAGGTCATTTTTTTTTTTTTTTTTGCAATACGGCACTGCGCTACTTTAACTGACAATTGCACGGTCATGCAACGCTGTACCAATTTTTTATATAAACAACAAAAAAAAAATTAGTTTTTATATATATTTTATTTTTATTTTTTTTTATTTTTTTACTTAACGAATATGTAAAGGTTTGTTTTTGTTTTATAAAAAAAAAAAAAAAAAAAATGAACCTTTTTACATATTCGTTAAGTAAAAAAAAAAACACATATGTCATACTTCCCTCTGTGCATTTGGTCTTGCACATAGTGGCCCCCGATCCTCCTTCTGGGGTCCCTCAGCGGCGCTCCTGGCTCCTCCTCCTCCTCTGGAGTGCCCCGTCGGAGAAGCGCTCTCTCCCTCTGGGCACTCATGCGGGTGCCTTCTCGTGTCCTGCTGCGTCCATTGACACAGACAGCAGGATTTGATTGACGGCAGCGAGAGCCAATGGCTGCGCAGGGTCCTGGGGAGAGCAGATATAGTGAATGCAGGGTCCCCGGGAGACCAGATATAGTGAATGCAGGGTCCTGGGGAGACCAGATATAGTGAATGCAGAGTCCTGGGGAGACTAGATATAGGGAATGCAGGCTCCTGGGGAGACCAGATATAGTGAATGCAGAGTCCTGGGGAGATCAGATATAGTGAATGCAGGGTCCTGGGGAGACCAGATATAGTGAATGCAGGGTCCCCGGGAGACCAGATATAGTGAATGCAGGGTCCTGGGGAGATCAGATATAGTGAATGCAGAGTCCTGGGAGATCAGATATAGTGAATGCAGGGTCCCGGGGAGACCAGATATTGTGAATGCAGAGTCCTGGGGAGATATATATAGTGAATGCAGGGTCCTGGGGAGACCAGATATAGTGAATGCAGGGTCCCCGGGAGACCAGATATAGTGAATGCAGGGTCCTGGGGAGACCAGATATAGTGAATGCAGAGTTCTGAGGAGACCAGATATAGTGAATGCAGGGTCCCGGGGAGACCAGATATAGTGAATGCAGAGTCCTGGGGGAGACCAGATATAGTGAATGCAGGGTCCTGGGGAGACCAGATATAGTGAATGCAGAGTCCTGGGGAGACCAGATATAGGGACTGCAGGCTCCTGGGGAGACCAGATATAGTGAATGCAGAGTCCTGGGGAGACCAGATATAGTGAATGCAGAGTCCTGGGGAGACCAGATATAGTGAATGCAGAGTCCTGGGGAGACCAGATATAATGAATGCAGAGTCCTGGGGAGACCAGATATAGTGAGTGCAGGGTCCTGGGGAGACCAGATATAGTGAATGCAGAGTCCTGGGGAGATCAGATATAGTGAATGCAGGGTCCTGGGGAGACCATATATAGTGAGTGCAGGGTCCCGGGGAGACCAGATATAGTGAATGCAGGGTCCCGGGGAGACCAGATATAATGAATGCAGAGTCCTGGGGAGACCAGATATAGTGAGTGTAGGGTCCTGGGAAGACCAGATATAGTGAATGCAGAGTCCTGGGGAGATCAGATATAGTGAATGCAGGGTCCTGGGGAGACCAGATATAGTGAGTGCAGGGTCCCGGGGAGACCAGATATAGTGAATGCAGGGTCCCGGGGAGACCAGATATAGTGAATGCAGGGTCCCGGGGAGACCAGATATAGTGAATGCAGAGTCCCGGGGAGACCAGATATAGTGAATGCAGGGTCCGGGGGAGACCAGATATAGTGAATGCAGGTCCTGGGGAGACCAGATATATATGCTATGCATGTGTGAGCCCCGCCAAGGCATCCTGGTATCTGTAACTTATAAGAGGCTCCACAGTGGAAGCACATGCATTCTGATGAGATAGATGAAGGCAGATGGATTGGAGGGAGCCCAACCCTCCAGTAAAGGTACGGGGGGCACATTGAACACCCAGCATGTGGCACCATTGCTGCAAAGGTGTCAGTGCGTTGCCTGACCTAAAATCAAGCGTACAAAAAAATTGTCCGCTGCCCTCGCCTATAACTGGCCCTTCCAGCAAGGAGCATTGGAAGGTTTAGAGTTTAGCAAACCTCCTGCATGATGACATTGAGCCGGGTCTGCGGTTTGTGGTTTTATTTTCTTTTCCTGTTTGCTCTTTGTTCATATTACGTGATTTTTTGTACATTTATGTAGTGGGGCTGGTTTTAGATCCTGGACCAGCAATTCCTTTTTTTGGTATAAAATTTAGACCTGGCATTTTTTTCAGATTCCTCAGGTGATTGTTTGTTTTTTCCACCTGTGAAGCTGCAGCCGGGGCCGTGGCGTTCCTTCATCTTCATGGTGTCACTTGTTTGTACCTCTCAGGGATCGCAAGAGGGTGAGATCAACTCAAGTTGAGGTATTTATACTATTTGTGTAAATTTTTATTGATATATATATATATATATATATATATTATATATATATATATATATATATTATATATATATATATATATATATATATATATATATATATATTTTTTTTTTTTTTTTTTTATTTGTATTTTTATTATTATTTGTATTATTAATAGTATTATTATTATTTTATTTTTTAATACATTCATAATTTGTATTTATTAAAATAGTCATACACACATATACCACACACACACACATATATATACCACACACACACACATATATATATATATGCCACACACGCACGCATGTATATATATGTTGTGTTGTATATGTATGTGTGTGTGTGTGTGTGTGTGTGTGTGTATGTATATATGTGTATATATATATATTATATATATATATATATTATATATATACACATACAATAAACATTTTTTAAAGATTTGTACTGGGAGGGGGGATTTCAGCAGGGGGGCAGATTTGTAGGCGGAGGAGGGGGAATTTATGCTTAGGGGGGGAAATCATGAAGATTAATGCTCAGTTTTGAGCACTTAGGGGATTTTTGCTGACGCATAATGCTCACACATCTTGGAATGGGAGGGTGGGGGAGGGCGGTCGCAGTGTGGCATGTTCGCCCCGGGCTCTAGATAAGTTTGTCCTCCAGCCAGGAAATGAGGTTGGGCTCTATCTGACTTGCTGAAGCTCCTAATGCACATGGTGATACGCTCACAGTGTGCGGTGAAATCAGAGGAAGCCGCTCCAGTCCAGGAGAGGAGCCAATACAACTGCAAGACTGAAGGGGAGGTCGGAGGGAGGATTTAGGCTCTCAGAAAAAAAAGTTTTGTAATAATAAAAAAAAAAAAAAAGTTTCTTCTAAAAAATATATATATAAATACATTTTTTTATATTTTTTTATATTTTTTTGCTGTTTCCCTGTGCTGGTCAGATCCTGTATTATGGATCCTGTGGATGTGTGTACGCTTCGGCACTGATTAGACGCTGCGGTTCTCCTCGCTCTGTATTGGCAAGACTCCTCGCAAGCAGAACTGAACAAACGTCGTCACCCCAAGGAAAGGGAGTACCAGCGGATACCGTTCGGTGGAAGGGGCACCAGGTATGAATTCGTTCAAGGCACTAAATATATATAATGCCATAGGGAGGAAGAGGGCCCCATTGTTGGTGCCATAGGGAGGAAGAGGGCCCCATTGTTGGTGCCATAGGGAGGAAGAGGGCCCCATTGTTGGTGCCATAGGGAGGAAGAGGGCCCCATTGTTGGTGCCATAGGGAGGAAGAGAGCCCCATTGTTGGTGCCATAGGGAGGAACAGTGAAACGCATCAGTTTGTTCGTTTATTTTTAAAAATAAAAGATTAGTGCTGTGGAAATGTAAAGATTAATTCCTTGATTAATCGTAAATTTTTTTTGATCGATCAAAATTCTTTTGATCGGTACTCACCTCTCTGCCGGCTTCCGGGTCTTCAGGGAGTTCCGTCGGATCCGGTGATGTCACGGACATCGACGTCACCAGACTCCTCCCCCTTCCCCAAGTGCCTCCGTCTGCTAACGAAGGGAAGGGGGGAGGAGTCCGGTGATGTTGAAGTTCTGATTGAACGTAACGCGTACGGGGGAGGAGCTACGCATGACGTCACTCGCTGCTGCCCTACGGAACTAACGCGATTGTCGGCTTTACACGCTGTGTTTTTATGTGAGTAGTTTGTGTTTGAACACAAAAATGAAATCTTATACTTAAGCGGTGAGCACTTAGATCTTTTCTTTCTACCCATGACCTGCGTCCTTGCTGAGATCTAAGGAGACGTGAGAGAAGTTTATGGTCCTTGTTAACCCTTTTGATACCCGCTTGCATGACCACCTGTTTGCAGAGGGGTCCATGCCATAAGGTGAGAGTGATTAATTAGACCGGAGGTGGAGGGATTGTCACACTACTGTGGGGAAAAAAATGACTTACGTCAGTGCTACAGTTTGAATTTAAAACGTATTTGTGTGAACTGTGAAGTTAAGTCATGGATTGTGGAAACTAACTAGTGTCGGGTGATTGTATATAGTGTATACCACATTTACCACTGACTAATGCAGAGCTGCAATGCAAGGAGATTAGCTACAAGTAGTTGGATCTGTATGTGCGTTATAATTAATCGAAATGAGTCGATTAAAAAAAAAAAACGATCGAACGCGAACATTTTAATCAGTAACAGACCTTATACATTGGGGGTGTATTATATATATATATATTATATATATATATATATATATATATATATTATATATTACACCCCCCACCCCCCCCCCCCCCCACTGCAGAGATTGAGAAGAGGAGGTTTTTATCCTGGAGGAGTAGTCCGGCTGCTGATCTGCTGATGGGAGGAGACTCTCTTTTAAATCATTATTGCATTATCAAGGCGCACAGGACCAATTACTCTAACAATTGTTCTTTGGAGATTTTTTTTTTTTTTTAGCATTGCACAAGACTAATTACTCTAACAAATGTGTGTATATATTATATTATTTTTTTTTATTTTTCTATATCTAGGAAGCAATCCAAAATAAAAAGCTACGGAAGGCCACATTAATGGATGGAGGTACCGACCCATTTTGTTTAAAGGGGATACGTTTAGTGATCTAATATATAGTTCGTAGATGAATAGTAGTTATTAAGTATTGTTCCGCAGCAAACCCAATTCTCCCAGAGAGAGATTTTATTGGCTTCCAAAACAGAGCAGTCTTGCAATAGATGATAAAAATCCAACAGAGTACATATGACAAGGAATATTTTCCTAGACCTGTGCCTTCATAATCACAAACCCTCCTTAGAGACAGATTAGACTGAGTGCCCTGTTATATTCCCCACACACACTGAATGGCTGAGCAATTTGATTGGCCGTTTCCATTAAATGCTTTGATCGGCTCCTGTCTTTCAGAGTGACAGCAGATCACCCCAGACTGTGAACAGCTGTAGTCATAAACTGCCCTAATCTGCATTCTTGCATATTAACATTAACATAGTGACTCTGGGCCATCTGTCCCATTTGGTATGTGGAGTAATTCTTGTTTGGCCACTTCCCCTTTAATATGCACAATTAGATTAACAGCTACCAATGTGGCCTGCCTAGAATGAACTTGTCTTAGAATGCCTACATAAAATATATAAAAAACACTACATATATATATATTCTATATATATATATAACATATATATATATATATATATACAGTGTTGGTCATCTTACTTTAAAAAAGTAATTAGTTACGTTACAAATTACTTCTCCCAAAAAGTAATTGTGTTAGTAACTCAGTTACTACATTGGAAAAGTAATTAGTTACTCAGCAAAGTAACTGTGACTTTTTTTTTAAATATTCTATACGTGTAACTAAGGGGCGGGTCTAGTATTACTGTAACCAAGGGGCGCATTTATTATTATTGTTATATATCGTGTAACCAAGGGGCTGCTCTATTATTACTCTAACCAAGGGGCAGATCTGTTATAGCGTGTAAGCAAGGGGCGGGTCTATTATTATTATATCGTGTAAGGGGCGGATGGCTACAGAAGAGGGCGAATGTTAAATTAATGGGCAGAGCTCGATTATATAACAATAATAATAAAATGCGCCCCTTGGTTACAGTAATACTAGACCCGCCCCTTAGTTACACGATAGACGCCCCTTGCAGAGTAGCACGAGCATCGGGAGCGTGCGGCATCGCCTCGTACAATTACATGTTAACTGCGCCTGCGCGGTGTAGAGTTCACTCAGAGCTGTTTAGGTTCGGCAATTTTCGGGAAGCTCCGTAGTCCTTCGTACTGCGCAAGCCCTGCGCCTGCGCAGTACAGGGGGGTCCTTATCCGGCGGGGGAACTTTTTCGGCAGGACACCGGAATTACACTACTGCCATCTAGTGGCGGTAGATGTAATTGGGGTAACTAAGCCAAAGTAATGGTAACTGAGTTACCATGAGGGGAAAAGTAATTAGTTAGATTATTAGTTACCCTCTAAAGTAACGGAGTTACGTAACTCAGTTTATTTTAACTCAGTTACTTACATCACTGTATATATATATATATAACATACTACAATACGTAGTTGTTTTTTCAATGTGATCTTTATTATGATTGGGACAATAGAGTCCCTGTTTTTGTGGGTCAGGTAAATCAGAAATCTTGTAAAATCAACAAGCGTACTGTGGCGCAAGAGATGTACCAAGGAAGCCAGACGTTGGAGGGTGCATCAGCCTAGAGCGTTTATCTAAAAATACCATTTATTTAAAGCATTAAAAATAGTCTATTCTATTCACAAAGGAGCTGCATACTAGCCCATTATGCTTTTTATTTGCAGGCTATACAGGGAGCAGAAGAGTAAGTAAAACCCATCAGGGTTTACTTCCTCTTTAACTAAAGCAACCTGTTTCTGGGCCTTCTGCCTCTTTCTCAAGCCTGGTTTTGGACTAGCAGTGGGAAGTATATAAGCTCTGGATACCGAAGACTACAAAGCTCAGTATGGCGCTTTTTAAAATGCCTATAAAAATGTATTAAAAAAAAAACGCCAGTGGTTTGGCCATACTACATCAGCATGGCGCTGTTAAACAAATCACTATTAAAAAAACACCAGTGCTGTGGCTATACTACTTGTGAAAGATAAAAAAATATGCACAAATTACAAAAAGTATGTGCAATAAATAATAATAAAAGGGGGGAAAAAAAACTAAGTCTGAAAGTAAGCCAAATATACATAATATCAGTATTAGAGGAGATCTGATCTGCACAAACTGGAAAAAAATACATTTATGTATAATAATAATTAAGTGTGTGTGTGTATATGTATGTGTGTGTATATATATTGTATACAGTGTATATGTAATTTTCTTGATTTTATATATTTTTAGTCCTTTGGTCGTCCACAGCCGGCTGGGTGCATCTTGTTTTGGCCGCCGCCTTCTTTGCCGTCGTCACCCCCACCTCTGAGCCCAGTAAGTATATTAACTGGCATTCAAGGGAAAAGAGAACCATTCATGTATTACATCCACTGTGGGGTTTATTTACTAAAACTGGAGAGTGCAAAATCTGGTGCAGCTCTGCATAGAAACCAATCAGCTTCCAGGTTTTATTGCCAAAAGCTTAATTGAACAAGCTGAAGCTAGAAGCTGATTGGCTCCCATGCACAGCTGCACCAGATTCTGAGTGCTACACTTGTAGTAAATCTCAGCTTGTATGTGGCATCGATTGACTTGGGAGAGACCTTCACATCTAGAAATGACCAGACCGGTATTAGTATAAAATATATATGACCTGGAATCCATCTTTAAGCGCACAGTAATGGCTTAAAAATGCATAATAAGCACAGCCCATTGGTAAGACTAAAAAAGTTAATACGTCAGGGATCTGGTTGAGGGGGGGGCGGAGATCATGTTTTCCATTGAAAATAATTTTGACCTGAGTATTCTGTCTTTATCTTGCTTTTTTCTGTGCCTGCATACAAGCTAACACCATGACTACCGCTCTGCACCTGACTCCGCTCTGCCAGGCCAGGTACGCGTTTCGCTTTGTGCTGTTGAGCGTGCAACACTTTTTTGCTTCATTCATTTAGTGATGAGATGTGTGACTGGGGGTGAATGTGATCTCCAGCATGAAACCCTTTCCCTGCTGTACTAACAAATCGTGGCCACCCCTTATCTCGTCATCTAGTGTAAATGTTGTCTGATATACCTCGTACTTCTCCCTTCCCTGTTATCTAACCCAGGGGGGTCTCCTCCCTGTTCAGTATGAGGGCCACATCATGTATTTTACAAATATTTGTGGACTAAGAGTGAATAAATCGACACCAAGAAATAACAATATTAGAAGCCCCTCCCCCTTTACACATTAGAGGTCCCCACACATCAGAAGTAACCCCCAACCCCCTCTTGACACATTACTACCCCCCTCCCTTCCTTGACACATTGGAAGTCCCCTACTCCCCCCTTCTTGACACACTGGATGCCCCCTTCTTGACACACTGGATGCCCCCTTCTTGACACACTGGATGCCCCCTTCTTGACACACTGGATGCCCCCTTCTTGACACACTGGATGCCCCCTTCTTGACACACTGGATGCCCCCTTCTTGACACACTGGATGCCCCCTTCTTGACACACTGGATGCCCCCTTCTTGACACACTGGATGCCCCCTTCTTGACACACTGGATGCCCCCTTCTTGACACACTGGATGCCCCCTTCTTGACACACTGGATGCCCCCTTCTTGACACAATGGATGCCCCCTTCTTGACACACTGGATGCACCCTTCTTGACACACTGGATGCCCCCTTCTTGACACACTGGATGCCCCCTTCTTGACACACTGGATGCCCCCGTCTTGACACACTGGATGCCCCCTTCTTGACACACTGGATGCCCCCTTCTTGACACACTGGATGCCCCCTTCTTGACACTGGATGCCCCCTTCTTGACACTGGATGCCCCCTTCCTTGACACTGGATGCCCCCTTCCTTGACACATTTGAAGCCCTCTTCCTTGACACATTTGAAGCCCCCCCCCCCCGCTGCCTCCCTTGACACATTGGAAGCCCCCTGCCCCCTTTCTTGACACAGCGGAAGCCCCTGCCCCCTTTCTTGACACATTGGAAGCCCCCCCCCCTTTCTTTGACACATTGGATTCCATCCCCCCCCCCTTCCTTGACACAATGGATGCCCCCTTCCTTGACACGTTTGAAGCCCCCTGCCCCCTTCCTTGACACGTTTGAAGCCCCCTGCCCCCTTCCTTGACACGTTTGAAGCCCCCTTCCTTGACACGTTGGAAGCCCCCTTCCTTGACACGTTGGAAGCCCCCTTCCTTGACACGTTGGAAGCCCCCTCCCTTGACACGTTGGAAGCCCCCTCCCTTGACACGTTGGAAGCCCCCTCCCTTGACACGTTGGAAGCCCCCTCCCTTGACACGTTGGTAGCCCCCTCCCTTGACACGTTGGAAGCCCCCTCCCTTGACACGTTGGAAGCCCCCTCCCTTGACACGTTGGAAGCCCCCTCCCTTGACACATTGGAAGCCCCCCCCCCCTTTCTTTGACACATTGGATTCCATCCCCCCCCCCCTTCCTTGACACAATGGATGCCCCCTTCCTTGACACGTTTGAAGCCCCCTGCCCCCTTCCTTGACACGTTTGAAGCCCCCTGCCCCCTTCCTTGACACGTTTGAAGCCCCCTTCCTTGACACGTTTGAAGCCCCCTTCCTTGACACGTTTGAAGCCCCCTTCCTTGACACGTTGGAAGCCCCCTTCCTTGACACGTTGGAAGCCCCCTTCCTTGACACGTTGGAAGCCCCCTCCCTTGACACGTTGGAAGCCCCCTCCCTTGACACGTTGGAAGCCCCCTCCCTTGACACGTTGGAAGCCCCCTCCCTTGACACAGTGGAAGCCCCCTCCCTTGACACGTTGGAAGCCCCCTCCCTTGACACGTTGGAAGCCCCCTCCCTTGACACAGTGGAAGCCCCCTTTCTCGACACAGTGGAAGCCCCCCGGCCCCTTTCTCGACACATTTGAGACGTCCATCATCAAACGCAGAAAATCCCCACCCCCTTCCTTGACGCATTTTAGACATCCGTCATCCAACTCGCAAATCCCCCCCCCCCCTGCAGACACTTCAGAAGTCCCCCTTACATCAGATTCCCCACCAGAAGCTGAGGCCGACAGAATGAACCAACATGGAGATTCACTGGATACATGGCTAAAATTGTTATGTCCTTTTTTGTTTTTTTGTTATTAAATCAGACCCCACAGTGTGAATGGGCTCTTAAAGCAGAACTCCGGTCAAAAAAGATAAGAAATGAATAGCTCTTCAATTATAATAACAACCAGCCTTTGCTGCAGCATTCCCCCACATTCCAGGGATTTCCCTTGCAGTACTTTTTTTTGTCACTAGATGTCCCTAGTCTGATGGCCAACATCATTTAACACACATCTTCTGAGACCAGGTCATCTGGACCCATCTTGGACAGTGAAAGGAGCAGCAGCCTAGTGGATAAGCTCATCGCTCACTCCGCTGTCTCCTCCGTCAATTGGCTCCTTGTGCTGCTTCTTCCTCTCACATTTTAGCTCTGCCATACAGGGACTGAAATAGGCTGATACCAGATAACATTTAGGTACTTGCACTGCTTGTATTTATGTGCATACACTGTATATTTAATGATGTGTTAATGATTGACGTGCCATGTCTTTATATCGACCTGGAGTTCAGCTTTAATTTTTCCCAACCATTCAGACTTTGATCTTTTGGGCGGAGGCTGTGTGTGTGGAGTACTGTAGATTTATAGCGTGTCTTGCATGTTTGTAGTCTTTGTAACCCCCCTCTATTATTTTATGTGCTGTTTTGTATTGTGTTCTATGAGACCCAAAAGGAGGAGATCTCTCCAAAGTGAGGTCCGCCCCCCCCCCCCCCCCCCCCCCCCCCCCATTCCTGTGCTGGCGACCAGGGCGCACAAAGGGTTTGAATCTCCCTCATGTAGACACAGACAGTAATGGAAACCTGACAGGGGATCTAACCACTAATATATATATATATATATATATATATATATATATATATATATATATATATATATATATATATATATATATATATATATATATATATATATTATATATTAATTAAAAAAAATAACCTGAAATCCAGAGATGCACTTTAATGTGTTCAGCTTTAAACATTTTTAATCTACAACAGGGGTCTCCAAACTACGGACCGTGGGCCACATGAGGCCCGCTTCAAGACTTTAGCCGACCAGCAGCTGATGTGCACAGTCTCCAGTCTGGTGGGGACACTGATGAAAAGGGGGAAACTGACGCGAGGGGGACTCTGATGTAAAGTGAGAGTCTGATATTGACTTTGACATAAGGACGACTCTGATGCAAGGGAGAATTTTAATGGGGACTCTAATGGAAGGAGGGACTCTGATGAGGACCCTGATGAAAGGAGGGACTCTGGTGGGGATCCTGATGGAAAGAGGGACTCTGGTGGGGCGTCCCGATGGAAGGGGGGACTCTGGTGGGGCGTCCCGATGGAAGGGGGGACTCTGGTGGGGCGTCCCGATGGAAGGGGGGACTCTGGTGGGGCGTCCCGATGGAAGGGGGGACTCTGGTGGGGCGTCCCGATGGAAGGGGGGACTCTGGTGGGGCGTCCCGATGGAAGGGGGGACTCTGGTGGGGCGTCCCGATGGAAGGGGGGACTCTGGTGGGGCGTCCCGATGGAAGGGGGGACTCTGGTGGGGCGTCCCGATGGAAGGGGGGACTCTGGTGGGGCGTCCCGATGGAAGGGGGGACTCTGGTGGGGCGTCCCGATGGAAGGGGGGACTCTGGTGGGGCGTCCCGATGGAAGGGGGGACTCTGGTGGGGCGTCCCGATGGAAGGGGGGACTCTGGTGGGGCGTCCCGATGGAAGGGGGGACTCTGGTGGGGCGTCCCGATGGAAGGGGGGACTCAAATGGGGATCCTGGCGTAAGGAGGTGCTCTGATACAAGGGAGAACTCTGATAGGGAATCCATTGTAAGTGGAACTATAACTTAAGGGGAGTGATGGGGACCCTGATATAGAGGGGAGTCTGCTGTAGACTCTGACATAAGCAGATCTCTGATATGGGGAATCGGATGTCAAGGGGACGTTAATGTAATGGGGTTCTGACCAGGACCCTGATATACTTTAAAGGGGACTCTGATAAAGAGATGCCGATGGAGAATGTGATGGATCGGGGACCATGAATGATTTAAGGGGGATTCTGATAAGAAAGGTGCAGACTGCATTCATTTTTGTTCAGGCTTTTATTAATGACTCAAGTTTATTTTAGGTTTTGTTTGTTCTACTGAAATTAATTCTAATTCATATCCTGCTGAATACAAGAAGGCTCCAAGACTTATTCATCCAATTTTTATTTTCTCCAAAATCTACTCTGTGGCCCTCATTCTGAAAGGTTTGGAGACCCATGATCTAGAAGACCCTTATCACCTTCATATACCCCCCCCTCCCCCCTTCGTACTGGGACTGCACTGTCACCAAGATCTCCTGGTCACAAAGTAAAGATCAGAAGCTGGTAGGACAGCCTCCTGATCATACGGTCACTGTGACAGCCAATCAAATTAGATCTGAGCCAGCAAACTCTGTGCCAACCCTGGGAAGGGGGGGTAGGTTAGCCAATGCTACTGGAAATTCTTTTTCAGATTGATCAGACTCGGTTTTCTACTCGCCTCCAGCTGATGCATTTGGACAATTGTGTGAAATCAGTTTTTTGTTTTTTGTTTTCTATCCTTTTTATTTAGCAGTACAAGTTTGTGTGTGGACGCGCAGTGTTACCGGACGAGTCAACATAAAAGACAAAAGCGCTACAAAAGTTTTCGGAACTATAGATGAAGGCCAACTATGCCCTACCAAGGTGCCGTTTTCCAATTGCACGGCGTGTGTCGATAACCAGTCAAAAATCACCATTGCCTGCCAAATAATCGGAAATAATCCTCCTGAATTCATACTGGAGTTTGGAAATGGCATGCATGGAGAAACCGATATACCACGTTTCAAAGGTAGGTGAAATGTATATTGTGAATAATCATGTTGGTTCTTAACCAGACGATTAAAAATAGGACGGCCCCATTAATGTGAAAAGGCAGAATATGTAAAGCAACTCATTCATCACTTCTTCCATTCACTTATACCAGGTTTTCTTTTTTACCCCAGAGGAACCCCTAAAATTTTCAGGCTTCAGGGAACACCTGCTAAAACCAATCATTGGTGATCAGTGGGAAGAATGTTCCTTACATTGGTGATCAGTGGGAAGAATGTTCCTTACATTGGTGATCAGTGAGAAGAATGTTCCTTACATTGGTGATCAGTGAGAAGAATGTTCCTTACATTGGTGATCAGTGAGAAGAATGTTCCTTACATTGGTGATCAGTGAGAAGAATGTTCCTTACATTGGTGATCAGTGAGAAGAATGTCCCTTACATTGGTGATCAGTGGGAAGAATGCTCCTTACATTGGTGATCAGTGAGAAGAATGTTCCTTACATTGGTGATCAGTGGGAAGAATGTTCCTTACATTGGTGATCAGTGGGAAGAATGTTCCTTACATTGGTGATCAGTGAGAAGAATGTCCCTTACATTGGTGATCAGTGAGAAGAATGTCCCTTACATTGGTGATCAGTGAGAAGAAAATTCCTTACATTGGTGATCAGTGAGAAGAATGTTCCTTACATTGGTGATCAGTGGGAAGAATGTTCCTTACATTGGTGATCAGTGGGAAGAATGTCCCTTACATTGGTGATCAGTGAGAAGAATGTCCCTTACATTGGTGATCAGTGAGAAGAATGTTCCTTACATTGGTGATCAGTGGGAAGAATGATCCTTACATTGGTGATCAGTGGGAAGAATGTCCCTTACATTGGTGATCAGTGAGAAGAATGTTCCTTACATTGGTGATCAGTGGGAAGAATGTTCCTTACATTGGTGATCAGTGGGAAGAATGTTCCTATAATGCCTCCCTTGCAGTGCTGGATGGAATTCCACACCTGGTGTCATGTAGATGGCTCTGCCAAATGATGTTGGCCCCAGAACTATGCAGACACATCTGATGGGAGGTCAATTGCCCAAAGTTCAAGGAACCCCTAACAACCCGTGGAGGAGCCCTATTTAAGAAAGGCTGGCTTATGTCCAAAAAAACCTGGGAGTATGTCACAGCTGCTTTGGGGGGGGGGGGGGGGGGGGGGGGGGGGCTATAACATTTATTTCAACATCACAAGTCTGCAAATGATCCACGTTTTGGGCACAGGTTAGGTCAGCAGCAAATAAAATGTCAATGGGGGGGGGGGGGGGGTTGATTCTTTATTTGGTGCAACAATGGAAAAGGTTAGACTTGGGTGCCAAGAAGTGAGACCTTAAATTCAACTCTGGACATATTGTTAAATGCTTCCCTAAAAGGTGTAAAAAAAAAAATATACAGTATAATACGGTGGCAATACTTGTCCCTTCTCTGTTGCTTTTCCCCCACAGTCCTTTCCATTATAAATGTCCTCAGTGATTCAGATTGAATGATACAGAGGATATCATTTTGGTTTAAATCCCAGCTCTGTAAACCTTGCAGTGGGATCCACTGCACTGTAAGGGTTAAAGACTCAACCCTTACAGTTGTACCCCAAGGCTTAAAGATTAAGCCTTGGGGTACAGAGAGAGCAAGCAGCATGTTTTGGGGAATGCCTCCGCTGCCTATGATTGGCTGTTGGCTTCCCAGCAGTAGCGTGGATTGTACACGCAACATTGTACCCTTACAGTTGTACCCCAAGGCTTAAAGATTAAGCCTTGGGGTACAGAGAGAGACTGGATTACCTACCCCACGTCTTGCTCCAGCGCACTTCTCTTCTTCCCGCCCTGCGTTGTATGTGAGGAGGCAGGCATGCAACCTCGGCCTCGAGCGCCTTTGAGATGAGGCTGCAGGGACTGGTCACACAGATGGAAGGAGCCTGCAGGAGCGAGGAGGAAGGCAAATATTGCACCCCATTCCTAAAACCAATTCACAGGGCCCAAATTTCAGTCAGTGGCATAGCGTAGGCAGGGCAGCTACCCGGGGTGGGGGTGTTGGGGGCATAATTCTAAAAGTGTGGCACCCATGGTTTAAGGGTGCAATATTTGCCTTCCTCCTCGCTCCTGCAGGCTCCCTCCATCTGTGTGATCAGTCCCTACAGCCTCATCTTAAAGGCGCTCGAGGTTGAGGTTGCATGCCTGCCTTCTCACATACAACGCAGGGCAGGAAGAAGAGAAGTGCGCTGGAGCAAGATGTGGGGTAGGTAATCCAGCCTCTCCCTGTACCCCATAGCTTAATCTTTAAGCCTTGGGGTACACAAGGTACAACTGTAAGGGTACAATGTTGCGTGTACAATCCACGCTACTGCTGGGAAGCCAACAGCCAATCATAGGCAGCGGAGGCATTCCCCAAAACATGCTGCTAGCATATGTGTGGGGGCATGGCAGGGGAATGCCTCCACCCCCCCCCCCCCCCCTATGATTCGCTGTCAGCTTTCAGGCAGGATAGCTCAGGCAGATTCAGCCTCATGTCCAAACTTACACCAGAGCTCGTTCCTACCCAGGAGGGTGCCCCAGGTGCTCACAACCCATTCTATGCCAATGCTTTAAGTGTATTACTAACTTGCAATGCCTCGTTCTGCACTGTGTCTCTCTATGAAGGCAGCCATGTTGGTAGAGGCAGGGCTTTGCTTCCCCCATGACAGAGCCTCCAGCAAGGAGAACATAGATCAGCACAGGAATTGACAAATCTCCTGAGACTAGCAGTCAGAGGCAGCAGAGCCTTGGATCTGGCACTGCAGATTTACAGCAATGCGGCTCCAGTACAGGAGTGTCTAGGCACACCTTGCATACCAGGAAGAGCTCTGGTATTTTTCATTAGCAATTCAAGACCAAAGGTATTTTTTTAGGGTGCAGCTTAGACACAATGAGAGCGGAGGGGTGTTGGAAAGTAAAGTGGAAGCTGAGTACCGGAACAGGCATTCCAGCACTCGGCTGCGGCACTTTGGAATTTTGTTTAAAATTCCTGGACAGTCCTGCATAATCCAGGATGGTTGGGAGGTATGCAATTAACATTTCCAAATGCTCCCTATCAGGGCAGCCATCAGAAAGTTTGGGGCCCCTTACACAGCTTTAGGCCTGGGCCCACTGGCCGTCTCACTGAATCTGCCCACCAAACAGAGTTCTTCAGTGCACCCATTTTTATTTTACAACTTAATATATGAAAATTTAAAAGTGCATTCCAAGTAATTAGCCCCATATATTCAGCAATGAGATGGCCCAATCCAGCAAAGAGACATCCCCATATACTCAGCAAAGAGACATCCCCATCCAGCTAGGATGGTCCAATCCAGCAAAGACAGCCCCATAGAGCAAAGGGACAGCCCCATAGAGCAAAGTGATATCCCCATTATTTCAGTAAAGAGACATCCCAATCCAGCACAGAGTTGGCCCCATATAGCAAAGGGACAGCTTCAGATAACAAAGAGATATCCCCATTATTTCAGTAAAGGGACATCTCAATCCAGCACAGAGACAGCACCATATACTCAGCAAAGAGACATCCCCATCCAGCAAAGATGGTCCAATCCAGCAAAGACAGCCCCATAGAGCAAAGAGACAGCCCCATAGAGCAAAGTGATATCCCCATTATTTCAGCAAAGAGACATCCCAATCCAGCACAGAGTTGGCCCCATATAGCAAAGGGACAGCTTCAGATAACAAAGAGATATCCCCATTATTTCAGTAAAGGGACATCTCAATCCAGCACAGAGACAGCACCATATACTCAGCAAAGAGACATCCCCATCCAGCAAAGATGGTCCAATCCAGCAAAGACAGCCCCATATAGCAAAGAGACAGCCCCATAGAGCAAAGAGATATCCCCATTATTTCAGTAAAGGGACATCTTAATCCAGCACAGAGACAGCACCATAAAGCAAAGACATCCCAATCCAGCAAAGAGACATCCCCATCCAGCAAAGATTATCACAGACCAATCCAGCAAGAAGACAGCCGCAGGCAGGCTGGCAGCACAGGCCCACATCCACACATGTAGCTCCTCTGCATACTTCTAATCCCAGTATGCAGGAATGTCAGCTAACAGTTTTTTAGAAATTGGGCAGCAGCAATAATGGCAACTACATTCAGTGGGCAGGCAAGTCTGCGAAAGGTCCACCAGACCTCACCTTTCTCTTCACCGCCACGGTGCACCAACCGAGTAAACCCTGAATATATCCTGGCTATGTCCCTGAGCACACTCTACTGCTCCACTCTCCGTCTTGCTATTCTGGCCTCAGTATGAGTGAATCACATTCTACCACCGGTCACATGATGAGCAACATCCCGTCCACCCACCTGCCAAAGAAAAGGAAGCTGTAGGTAGGAAAAAGAGCCTGTCCAGCACAGAGGCCCATTATTTCAGTAAAGGGACATCTCAATCCAGCATAGAGACGGCCCCCATATAGCAAAGAGACATCCCCATCCAGCAAAGATTATCACAGACCAATCCAGCAAGGAGACAGCCGCAGGCAGGCTGGCATCACAGGCCCACATCCACACATGTAGCCTGTCCATTGAGCTAAGTTCTGCCCTCGTTACTGAAAGAAGGCACAACAGAGCGGGGCAGCTTGGGGTGGCCGGGCCCACCAGGGTGCTTGGGTCCCCTACATGTCTATGGGCTGTCCCCCCCTGATGGTGGCCCTGCTCCCTATAACAGAGCAGATCTTCGCTTTTTAGGTATAGGTCCATTTTACCGTACATGTAAAAGTTGACATATTGCATGTGTTTTGGGTTTTTGGGTGTTTTTTATGTTCTACTGACAGGTTCCATTAAGTTATCCATTGTATCTTCTGTTATTTCAGACTGCAAGAAGACGGTTGTTGAGGAGCAGCCAACAGGTATTCATAATTTTCCTCCTTTCACCATTATAATGTTTTGGTTATCCTTTGGGGTCATGCTGGAGTTTGTAGTAATTATGGAATCCTTAATGATGGTGAGTGTCTGATTATTAGACATGTGCGCCGTCAATAAATCCGTTTAGTTTTGTTCCGTTTCGTAATTAGTGTCCGAAATTAAATTTGGATTCGTACGAATTTTCGTTGGGTTCGTTAACTTTTCATAACAATTAGGAACGTTCGTTATTAAAAAGCAAAAGATACCTTTCTCAATATGGCAGTCGTCGACTCATTATGAGGGGCTCCTCCCATCCCTGTGCTGTGCTCATTATGAGGGGCCCCCACCATCCCTGTGCTGTGCCCATTATGAGGGGCCCCCACCATCCCTGTGCTGTGCCCATTATGAGGGGCCCCCACAATCCCTGTACTGTGCTCATTATGAGAGGCTCCCACCGTCCCTGTGCTGTGCTCATTATGAGGGTCTCCCACCATCCCTGTGCTGTGCTCATTATGAGGGGCTCCCACCATCCCTGTGCTGTGCTCATTATGAGGGGCTCCCACCATCCCCTGTGCTGTGCCCATTATGAGGGGCTCCCCCCATCCCTGTGCTGTGCCCATTATGAGGGGCTCCCACCATCCCTGTGCTGTGCCCATTATGAGGGGCTCCCACCATCCCTGTGCTGTGCCCATTATGAGGGGCTCCCCCCATCCCTGTGCTGTGCCCATTATGAGGGGCTCCCCCCATCCCTGTGCTGTGCTCATTATGAGGGGCTCCCCATCCCTGTGCTGTGCCCATTATAAGGGGCTCCCCCCATCCCTGTGCTGTGCCCATTATGAGGGGCTCCCCCCATCCCTGTGCTGTGCTCATTATGAGGGGCTCCCCCCATCCCTGTGCTGTGCCCATTATGAGGGGCTCCCACCATCCCTGTGCTGTGCCCATTATGAGGGGCTCCCACCATCCCTGTGCTGTGCTCATTATGAGGGGCTCCCCACCATCCCCGTGCTGTGCTCATTATGAGGGGCTCCCCCCATCCCTGTGCTGTGCCCATTATGAGGGGCTCCCACCATCCCCGTGCTGTGCCCATTATGAGGGGCTCCCACCATCCCCGTGCTGTGCCCATTATGAGGGGCTCCCACCATCCCTGTGCTGTGATGACTTCCTGGGTTTTTATCTTCATCATAACGAATAATCGTAATTAACGAACGTTCTTATTTTGTCCGATTCTGAATCTCCCATCGACTACCAGTACCAGTCTCTCCCACTCCCATATTAAAAAAGGTAATTTTCCCAACCCCCACTCAGCAGCAGAAGAAAACCTCTGATTGGTCAACAAAACACCAGTCACGTTTTCCGTTGTAACGGAATTTGGATCCGAATTTCATATACAATCCGGAAGCAGAGCAATTCGTATTTCGGATGCTTCCAAATGTACGAATTTTCGGAAACGAAGCGCACACGTCTACTGATTATCACAAGTTTCAAGAATTGTGTAAAGAATTAAAACTATTTAGTACTTATCAATAGGCTTCTATTTTTTTTTTTTTTATTGTATTTTTTTTTTTTTTCATAGCGTGTATTTGAATATATAACATACAGTGCCTTGAAAAAGTATTCACACCACCTTGAAATTTTCCACATTTTCTCATATTACAACCAAAAACATAAATGTATTTTATTGGGATTTTATGTGATAGACCAACACAAAGTGGCTCATAATTGTGAAGTGGAAGGAAAAATGATAAATGGATTTCAAAATTTTTTACTAATACATATCTAAAGTGTGGGGGGGGGTGGGGTATTTGTATTCAGCCCCCTTTACTCTGATACCCCTAACTAAAATCTAGAGGAACCAATTGCCTTCAGAAGTCACCTAATTTATAAATGGAGTCCACCTGTGCATGGGCATCCGCAGAACTTTTTTTCAGGGGGGGGGGGCATCATTTTAGGGTCACCCATGCACCGCCCCTTTTCGACAATGTCATTATCACATTATCACGGTCAGTCTGCAGACGTAGTACAGTCCCTAGGATAGGTAATGGATAATGGCCAACAGGCCCTCTTACCAGACCCAGCGAAAGTACAGCAGTGATCCCTCCGGCTGGACGATCGCTCACTCTGGGTTCCCCAGGGGCAACTCTGGTCAGTAGTGTGGCATGTCTGTACCCTGGTAGTGGCTCAGTCTTTCGCGCTCTGGTGGCGCTGGGCAGCGTGGCTCTCTCTGGTGGCGCTGGGCAGCGTGGCTCTCTGGCGCTGGGCACCGTGGCTCTCTGGTGGCGCTGGGCAGCGTGGCTCTCTCTGGTGGCGCTGGGCAGCGTGGCTCTCTCTGGTGGCGCTGGGCAGCGTGGCTCTCTCTGGTGGCGCTGGGCAGCGTGGCTCTCTCTGGTGGCGCTGGGCAGCGTGGCTCTCTCTGGTGGCGCTGGGCAGCGTGGCTCTCTCTGGTGGCGCTGGGCAGCGTGGCTCTCTCCGGTGGCGCTGGGCAGCGTGGCTCTCTCCGGTGGCGCTGGGCAGCGTGGCTCTCTCCGGTGGCGCTGGGCAGCGTGGCTCTCTCCGGTGGCGCTGGGCAGCGTGGCTCTCTCTGACTTCCGCCCAGCACACTCCTCGTTCTTTGTCCTGTAGCACTCACTTTCTCAGCTTTTTTCCAGGCTGCAGTCTCGAAATCTCTCTCTTGATCGAGCTGTAGCCTCTCCTCCCTGTGGAAAATGGGGCCGCCAATCTTTGGGACTACATGTCCCATGATGCTCTCCTCTTCTAGTCTCCTTTGATTGGCCCTCAGTTATGGCCAATAGGGAAGGAACGGGCAGGAAGCTGGGTGGGGAACCTGGAGAGAGCCGCCGTCTCTTCTCCCTGACAGGAGAAAGGGGGGCGAGCGGGGGAAACCTCTGACAGCCCGCAGCTCGCCTTTCTCCTGTCACAGCGCCGCCGAGTTCTCTGCTGGACTGAACAGGGAAAAGAGCCAGAGTCACACTACACTGATGGGGAGGCTTGACAGCACCTTGATGGTGTCACCCCACTGGCGGGTGGCACCCAGGTGTGAGCTGCCCGCACCCCGATAGCGACGCCGCAACTGTGCTAAATTTAAGATCCAATCCCTGATTCCAGGGGGGGGGGGCACTTGACCCCCCTTGCCCCTACCTGCGGACGCCCATGCACCTGTGTGTGATTTAATCTCAGTATAAATACAGCTGTTCTGTGAAGCCCTCAGAGGTTTGTTGGAAAACCTTAGTGAACAATTTCAAGGGGTATGAATACTTTTTCAAAGCTGTGTGTGTGTGTGTGTGTGTGTGTGTGTGAAAATATAAATACAATGTGTGTAATAAATTTTATTTCTTTTTTCCAGAAATACAATCAGACAGACATCAGACATCAAAAAGGCAATGGTTGTTTATATTGGCACCTCTTCAATTTTGTCTTGTTCTTTGCGCCTTGGTTATCTATGGGTAAGCCACCAACGTTTAACTCTGACCTCCGGCCTCCCCTCCAGTCTTGCACAGTTGTAGCGTCTCCTCTCCTGAACAGAAACGGCTTACTCTGATTTCACCGCACACTGTGAGCTTCTCACAATGTGCATTTAGAAGCTGTAGCAAGTCAGAGCCCCACCTCATTTCCTGGTTGGAGGATGGTCCACCATCATCCAACTCCTTCCTCCCCATTCCTGACCCTCTCCCATTCGTTGGATTTCAGTTCTTTCATACATGAAGACTTCGCATCACATGTGGGCGTTACCTAGAACAATCTGTATGCAGCCTGCTTGGGAACGCCCACTCCTCCCAACTGAGAGCCCACCCATCTAGGCTTTTTCATATTTACATAACTCCTCCCAAGAGCCAGCACATTGCTTACATCATGGCCGACGGCTCTTCAGAGGAGTACCGAGTTGCTCTGCTCTGATGTTTTCAGGAAGCTATGTACAGCCCCCTGCTGGCCACTCGCATTAGCTTTGATCTGCCTTCAGTACGTAGAGAAGCACAGAGACCCAGTGATGATGTTACTGGGTCTAAAATAGGATATGTAATAAAAAGGGACAGATTTTAATTAAAAAAAATGTCATTGGCATGTTTTTTGGGGGGGGGGGGGGGGGGATGAGGGCAGGGGGAGGGAGGAATTCAACTTCAGCTTTAGCTCAGATCTAATAGACTATGGTGTCAGCTGTAAATACTAACATATGATTGTCATTCGGTCTTCTTTAATACAGTGCTTATCATAATGTGTTCTTAATATTTTAGGTCATGGAAGAAACCTTGTAATAAACCGCTTTCGGATGAAGAGTCTCCCCTAGAACATTCTACCAACGCAAACACAAATGACCCATTTGATAGAAATGACAGAAATGGGCATCTGAATGACCCGTGTGATCCATCCGTGGCCCCAAATGGTCTGCGTGAGACAACCGTGGCCCCAAATGGTCTGTGTGAGACAACCGTGGCCCCAAATGGTCCTCGTGATCCACCCGTGGCCCCAAATGGTCCTCGTAATCCACCTGTGCCCCCAAATGGTCCCCGTGATCCACCCGTGGCCCCAAATGGTCCTCGTGATCCACCCGTGGCCCCAAATGGTCCTCGTGATCCACCCATGGCCCCAAATGGTCCTCGTGATCCACCCGTGGCCCCAAATGGTCCTCGTGATCCACCCGTGGCCCCAAATGGTCCTCGTGATCCACCCGTGGCCCCAAATGGTCCCCGTGATCCACCCGTGGCCCCAAATGGTCCTCGTGATCCACCCGTGGCCCCAAATGGTCCTCGTGATCCACCCGTGGCCCCAAATGGTCCTCGTGATCCACCCGTGGCCCCAAATGGTCCTCGTGATCCACCCGTGGCCCCAAATGGTCCTCGTGATCCACCCGTGGCCCCAAATGGTCCTCGTGATCCACCCGTGGCCCCAAATGGTCCTCGTGATCCACCCGTGGCCCCAAATGGTCCTCGTGATCCACCCGTGGCCCCAAATGGTCCTCGTGATCCACTCGTGGCCCCAAATGGTCCTCGTGATCCACTCGTGGCCCCAAATGGTCCTCGTGATCCACCCGTGGCCCCAAATGGTCCTCGTGATCCAAATAGGACCTTGTCCCAATCTGCAGTGTTGGAAGCAAAACAAAAAACACAATTTTAGGTGAAGTATGTTTTCCATTTTTAAGCTAAACTTCTACCAACGCTTTTTCAGCTTTCCATCCATTGGGGAGGGGTTAGATCCCCTTTTTGATTTTAAAAATGCTGCGTGCATTCTAAAGATGACTGTTATACACAATACAATCCGATTTGTATGATCTACCATCAACTATGTAGTGCAAGGGCCTGCCTGATTGGATGCAATGAATGAATTGTGTAGGAATGTTGCGTCATCTGTTGACATGCCTTGCATTGTGGCAGCCCGTTAATTTGAACCACGAGAAACCAAAAATCACAAATACACCATTTTCTCCTGCGCACTGCAACACGGGGTATTGAAAAAATGTATTTATTTTTTTTCTCTAATGTACAAAGGTTTGGGGGTTCCTCTAATATCGAATGTCCTTTTCCTGGCTATTGGTTTCTTTAATGAGACTTTTGCAAGGGGCTGCCATTGCCTATCTTCTTTTCAGAATGCTAGTTCCCTGGCTGTGGGCTTGTTGACCCAGAAAAAAGGAAGAAATTCTAAAACGTATGTGACCACTTGAGACCACAGGACTTTTTTTTAATTTTATTTATTTTTTATTTATTTTTTAATCCCAGAGCATTTTTTAGTTTCCTATTTCGTGATATCCCAAATCCGCACATTTATATATCGTCTGCCCTAACCTAATATAACTTCCTTTTTTAAAGGACAGATGGAGTTTAATTTATTAGCAAATTTGGATACATTTTTATTTCCTTGTTTTTTTTTTTTTTTATTTTTTTTTTTTATTGGGAATAAATCGTAAAGAAAAAAAAATAATGGAATTTTTTTTTTTTTTCCTGTACAATAGTAAATGTAAATTTACTATTTTACTCATTTTAAAATGTAATTTGCACACCCCATATATGTAACTATAAAATATAATCAACAAAGTCTAATAAATAGAATATCACATTAATGCGATTTTTGAGGTAAACCTCAAAATGAACATACACATTATACTTTAGGCAAAATTTATGCTCCATTGATGATACATTGCGACACACAAAGGGGAACAAAAAAAGTTTGTGTAAATTGTTAGCTTGACATTGATGGCAATGGTTGGGGTGATGAGGGCACAAGTTAGTGCAACGGCGACTTTAAGATTAGATCACAAAAAATTGATTGACATTTCGTTCGAAAATCGTATCTAAGAATTTTCGTATGAATTTCTCACCATTAGTGGGCTGCAGTAACAGCCGATTTTCGTTCGGAAATCAAATTTGAGGAATCGGACATGTTGGAAATTTTTTGAAAAACTACCGATTTTCTAATCAATGATGGGATAATCGTGCGAGAAATGTAATAAGAAAATTAAATTTACAGAGAGAAAAGAAGATTCCCAGAAAAGAAAATTCTTTTCTGTAGCAACATGTGGTGAAATTGAAGGCTCGGTCGGCCGAATTTCGAAAATCAATGGTGGCACCATCGGATCACAAAAAAAACGAACTTTCTGATTTTGAAAAGAAAATTCGTTCAAAATTCGACCATGTATGGCCTGCATTAGTGAGTGTTTGATGCTTCTACGGTTACCCAGATCATCCCACATCATTGTTGGGACCAGGAGATTTTTCATTTGGAAGAGGATATTTTTTATTTATTTAAATAAAATGTAGTATTATTATTAATACTACTACAAATAATATTATTATTATTATTATTATGGTTATAAACACAGATACAATTCTCATAGTGATCCTCCTGTGTGCTGCAATCAGTCATAGATTTGTCTGTTGCTTCACGGGGATGCTGGACTGAGCTGAACCAGCTCTGCCTGAGGATCCATACTGAGAGGAAGTGATGTGGTCGGTCTCAGAAACCGACAAGACTGGGCCGCTGCATTAAAACAATGCTGGGACAAATAGTCCCTTTCCCTGAACTTCTTTAAAATGGTGGCCGGGGACTCAAGTGGGTAAATCATGCTTGTTCCAGGACTCAAAACTACGCAATTGCCAAGAAAAACCCAACACATTTCAGGGGCTATAAGAACTACTCCCTCCTCCTTCAGGGTTATAAATGTATAAATCTGTAAATATAATCCATAACTTATCTAAACAATATTAAAATACTAAAACCTTCTAGTTCAAATATGGATTTTTCAGATTATATAATTTTATTTTTATTTTTTACTAGAATAATATATATATTTTTTACTAAAAAAAAAAAAAATAAATATATATTTATATATATATATATATATATATATATATATATATATAATACAAATAAATTTGAAATATAATAATTATTTTTATTAAAAATACAATTTATAAATAAGATTTATTCAGACCCAGCCGGGGAGCTAGCATTTCTCTCAGGAGACCAGCAATGGCAGCTTCCGTACATTCCTTGTGACCATTTTTATCTGGAACCTTTTTTTGATATGTAATATTGATATAAGATGGAAATGCCATTTTGAGCTAAGCATTCTTTGCTGACCCATAATCATAATATTAGCAGAACTTACGTGAAGTAAGGTAATGACTATTAACTTTTTTTTTTTTTTTGTGTGTGATAACTGATTAATACATGACAAATTTTACTTTGCTGAAAACTTTTTTGTGCTGGAAATATGGCAACAAAATTCCCCAACCGGAAACAACCAAGAGAAGTTAAAAACTAACATAGTGGTGTTGATTTACTGCAGAGTGCAAATTTTTTGTTCAAATAAGCTTTGACAAAAAAAAATAAAAGTCGAAGCTGGTTTCTATGCAGAGCTGCACCAGATTTTGCACTCTCCAGTTTTAGTAAATCAACTCCAGTAAGTACGTTTTCTAATCAGACCGAGCAAGCCTGATGGCACGCAGCTTTTTCTGCACGCCTTTCTTCAGATGACTCGTAGTGTTCTGAGTATCCTTTGTTATGTATTAAAAGTTTGTAAAACAAGATTAAAACTGACCCAAAATTATGAGTCTCCCCCGAAAAATATCTAACCGCTCAGGTGGTAGAGATGTCCAGCCAGAAAGGAACTTCGGTGAAATATTTGCCCTTAGTCGCCATGCCCAGTGTTAGTAGGCCCAAACCACAGGTCAAAAGGGTAGTTAGTACAGCAGAATTGAAAGAATGGGGAAAATGGACATTCCCCCTTGCATTAGTAGAGTATTATGTAACTGTGGCAGTTGCATAAATATTTGTAATAATAGCTACAAAATAATTTCCCCAAACACTATAGTTTTGCATTATTCAGAAAATCACTTTGGCATTAGGTTGTTATGCAGTTTGGGAGGATATGTTACTTTTTTTGGGATGAGGAGTCCCTTATACAGTATTCACATAGGAAGTACCTTCTGTGGCTTCGCTTTTAACTCTTTCTCCTCTCTCTCCTATGAGGGTCTAATATGATCCACTAATTCAATGCAGTATAGATGATAGCTTGCTGAGTGAAATCCAATGATATAATCCCTAAAAATGTATCTGTCCTTTCCCTAAACACTATAGTTTCGCATTATTCAGATAATCACTTTAGCATTAGTAATTCAATTTGCGATGATGTAGGTTATGCAGCTTCTTTTGGGGCTGGTTAGACCCCCATTACAGCACCCAAGAAGGACCATGTGGCTCAATGCAAATGTTTTATTTTTTTTCTAATCTCCATGGGTTTCAAGCCTACAATACAAAAAGGTTAAACCACCATGTCCTCCTGCAATGCTCACAATCCTTTCTGACCCTTTTTTGGGGGTTCCCTAGGCATCATGACCCATAGGTGGTGCACCCTCTTTAGAAGACCATTCTACTTTTGGAATTGATGCCTTTCAGTTGGTCAGAACAAACCCTTGCCTATATCTGTCTTATCAAGAGACAGACATTTTAATGAGCCTGAGAACAAGTGCCTCCACTAATAATACAAAGGGAAGGCAAATTGGCGGGTGCTAACTCTATTTAGTTGGACTAGCTTGCAGCTATCTAGCTCCTTGAAGATAGTTTTAACCTGCCCAGTTTTGGTGGACAACCTCTGGGTTGTGAGTAAACCACCATTATGGGTTTAGCTTCAGCAAAATGTAGGTACATTGAATCCCAACGTTCAGCTGATTGTGGACTGGCCTTAATACAGGTATTTGGGTTGTGCCGTAATTTACAGTGAGCATGGATGCTAGGTAAGGTTTAGGGGTCTGCAAACTTTCTAAACAAATTGCCAGTTTACTTTTATTCTGACTTTAGGGAGGCTGGACTGTAGCCATCTGGAGTAGAAAATGTCCAAGCATTAGTTGGAGTAAACAATGCCCCCATCTTTGGTCTCAGTGAGAGGAATTGTGACCTGTCATTGGGGCCCCATTGTTTCGCTCATTGGGAGGAATTGTTCCCCCATCTTGGGTGTCATTGGGTGAAACTGTACCCTTCGTTGGTGCCAGTAAAAACTATAGTGCCCCAAGGGCTGGATAAAAGCAAGCAAAGGGACCACATCTGGCCCCCAGGCTGCATTTAGGTGCTTGTGTAATTATTCCTCGTTTTTAAGCTTTTTTTTACAAAAAATAGATTAATACTGCCATAAAAATAGTATGCAAGCTTCTCCTGTATAGTCAACTTTTCCGTTTTTTTTTCTCATAGGAATTGAACAAAAGCTAATATATTTTTGGGGAATTTCCCCTATAGCAGATACCCTTGTGGGTAGACCCTTAAAATCAGAACACTCATGATCTCGGAGGACAAGACCATGAAAATTAAACTCTAATAGCGTTTCCTAGATTAGGATAGTCAAGCTTATTTCTTAAGGGTAGCCATGCAGGGTCTGATGAGGATCACAATTATGTATTGGCTGCCAAAAACAGGCTATGTAGGGGTCATCTATTTTATGAGAGTTGCAGTTGCACACAGATTGTCCGCTGTTGGGACATTTCTTAGTGACCTTGAATCTTTCTTTTCTCCACAGAAAATAAGAGGCCTTTCATACACATTTTCATCCTTTTTGGCTTGTTTACTCAACAAACCTTACCATGTAACCAAAGGTGTTTTTGGTCAAAAAATTGACTTTTTGGCTGTATAGATCTCCTTCAGATCGGTTGAATGGGATCCATTGAAAGGTCAGCGCATCTGAAAATGTATGAATGATCTCCTGAGTTGATGAGGAAGATTAAGGCAGGTCTGAGGAGCAAGGCATTGGCCTGACCTCCAACCCTATACAAAGAAATTAAGGTTGCTGCTTCAGGCTCTATTAGGTCTTTATATGCTGGGAGTGCATGCAGTTAAAGACCTTGTCTCAGCTCCGTAGAAGACAATGAGGAAGGAAGTCCCAGGAGCCGCACATCATACAAAACACTCATGGAAAGAGTGAAAGCAGCCTCAACCTAGACTCTGTTCAGGGCAGGGCGAAACTTGTCTGGGGCAGAGTCTAGGCTGAGGCTGCTTCCATGCTTTACATGATGGTCTTGTGTGATGTGCGGCTCCTGACAACCTCTCTTCCTTCCTCACTGACCTCCAACCTGCCGCAGACTTCAGTGCGATCTGGTTGACCAACAGAGGTGGCACACATTTAATGGGGGGAAGTAAAAAACAGAGATGAATTGGAACCTTCTGGTACTGAAGTCTTTTGTGGGCAATAACAAGCTCTTCTGATGGTCAGAAGTGCTTGTTATTGCCATGGTGAACCCCTACACAGCTTTGCCTTCGCAGGCAATACCTAAATCCAGGCCTTCAACAGACCATGCATGGCTACTCAAGGGCACTACAAAGAGCAGTAACGATGTACAGTGTGGAGTGGAGCTCCATGAGATGAACATGCTAGGGTTACCAATTTGGATCAGTGGGGAGGATACCAGGTATAGAGAAAAGATTAAGATGGCAAAGGTATGACCTGGTTGCCAATTTCAATTCATAGTCTCCAGCTGGTCCCATATTTAAGTACCCACAGAATTGAGATTGTAAAGTGTTAGATTGGCCAACTATCACCTCAAGTCATTGGCTACCTTAAAGCTGAACTCCAGGCAGACCGCTAAATACACAGCTGAAATGCATATATGTGGACTACTTTACCTGTAATTCTGTCCAGACAGTCTTAAGGTTTGCACAGCTCTGCCAGGCAGTACAACCTGGCGGGTGACCTGTCTGTTCTATGCTGCAGTGAAACATGACAGGTCACCAACTCTAGCCTGTGATTGGACAGAGAAGGAGCAGCAGCCACTAACGTTTTCCACCTACATTTATCTTTCTGCCATTTCACCCAGCCCTGATGAAAGGGAATCGTGTGGCCCCCAATGGAGGTCTCTACTATTTTTTTGGTCAACTTGTTTTTTTGTCAACACGTTTGTCCAGCATAATTGATTGGCTGCTAGCGCTGCTCTGCCCATTCTATGTTCTACTGTACAGGGGGTTACAAGAAGTTGACCCTGAAGTTGTCAATATACCGTAGTTGAATTTGCTAATCGGGTGGCCGGTAGGCCACCTTCTGTCTGACATTCCGCGATTGAAGACTTGAATAGCGGGGCAGAATTTTCGGTAGAACTGCGCCTCCATCCAATCAGATATAGCTTTTCTTTTGGTATTTTGACAGCTGGCGGCGCCGGCTGTCAAAATACAATGGCTGCATCGGGAGATTTGCCCCTCCATGCTGTGTAGCATGGATGGAAGAATCGTCTAGATTTGGGCTGAATGGCAAAAAATTGTGTATGGCCAGCTTGGGCTTAGTTGCGCTAGAGTCATTTAACTTCTCCTCGTTGGCCGTACACATAGTGGTAGAGGAGCACTAGACAGACTTTCACAGGTTATCAAAATGCGGACAAAGTCATTACTTCACCCCAAGTGGCCTGTATTTGACAGCTCACCACAAAGTTGGGGACCTCCCAGGAGAGGACATTTACCCAAGTTTAGAAATCCAAGTCTAATAAATCAAAGAGAGCACCAAATGAAAGTCCAAAGACTTTATTGTTCAATTAGTTATAACAAGCAGGGCAACTCGTTTCAGGGGCCACACAATCCCCTTTCATCAGGGCTGGGTGACAATTCCAAAATGTTAAATGGACTCAGATACTCCTGAGGATACAGAGGTTGTTGGAACAGTCCATGCTGGTGTTCATAGAAGTGGCAACAGCCTTGGACCTTCTATCCATTTAATATTCTGCCATTTCATTCAGCCCTGATTAAGGGAGATTGTGTGGCCACAAAACACATTGGGCATCTTTTGCCCTGCTTGTTGGAACCAGTTGAACAATAAAGTTTTTGGGCCCCTAAGGATTTAATAAAGGTTGTATGTGGCGGTAGGCTGTAATGCTGTGTTGCCACACATATGTGTACAGCTGGCATCGCTGTTCTGTGCCAGCTTCCACAGACCTCTCCTGGTCAATGTTTACGATCAGAAAGTAATAGGACAGGCTGCCAATCTTGTAACCACTGTGACAGCCAATCACAGTGATCACAAGATTTGGAAGTTCAGGGTCCTCCCTCCTCTGTCCGGCAGAAAGGGATTTAAAATGCGCTCAGTTATGTATTTAATATATGCATGATGACGTTAATTGTGCGTGAAGTTCAGCTTTAGGAAACCTCAACAAGATGTCCAGTTACTATTGTTAAAGCTGAATTCCAGTAGTTCAGCTCCTTTTTGTAAAAAATAAAATAAAGGCACACTATGAGTTAAGTCCAAGGAGGTGCATGACATCTTGTGGGTTTATCTCTGTTATTTACATCTGACAGTTTTATAATTTTTTTGCACTCCCCAGAAGACTGCAATTGCTGCATTTCCAGGAGCCCAACGCTGATGCTTCAGGGCGAAGCATCTTCAACATTAGAGTCTGTGCAGCTGCTATGCCTGCATCTCCCCATCCTCCTATCCAATCACAGAAGCCTTTGTGTTATGTGAACTCATTCACAAAATACAAAGGCTCCTCTGAATGGGCAGCAGAGAGGAGGGGTGGGCATAGCTGCTCTGTGTGCCTTTCTCTCCTCTCTCACAGCTCCTCTGGCACAGCCATTAATCCAGGGGTCTCAAACTGGTGACCCTTCAGCTGTTGCAAAACTACAAGTCCCATGAGGCATTGCAAGGCTGACAGTTACAAGCACGACTCCCACAAGTAGAGGCATGATGGGACTTGTAGTTTCACAACAGCTGGAGGGCCACCAGTTTGAGACCCCTGCATTAATCGGTCAGATATAAGTAACCAAGATAAGTTCAGGAGACATCATGCACCTCCCTGGACTCAGATCACAGCGTCCCTTCATTTTTTACAAAGAGGCTTTAAAGCAGTTGGGCGGTTCCAACTAGTTGCTGTTCATACTGTACATTACCGTTGCTTTTTGTAGTGCCTTTTTTTTTTAACACCCTTGAAGGTGTAATCCCACCCTTAGATCAAGAAAACAAGAACTGCTGTTTTAGATTTGGTGACCCGGTTCGGTTTAACCCTTTGATTGCCACGCCGTGAAGGCAGTAGGGATGAGCTTGTGTTTGTTCTGAACCCAGAAATGCACCGTCATTCGTAGACCAATCAGCTGCAGTTACGGGGGGGGGGGATTCCCTGTCCTGCAGCTGACATATAAAAAAGGGATGAGATGCTCATGACATCATATGGCCACATGGGTTGGTAAAGACACAAGCTCATGGCTACTTGGCAACTACGGGGTTAAAGCAAGCTTGAGGTCGGGTACAGCAGACCGAGGGCAGTGCAGGGGAGACATTAGAGTTCTATTAGATCCCTGATGTCTTCATAAAGAGTACAGGGGGTCCCAGACTTACGAACGCCCGACCTACGAACATCCCCTACTTACGAACGGGGCGCTGCGGGGACTCTCCGCCATTTTTCGCCGTATTCTGGCCGTTCTGCGCATGCGCGGCCATACGGAGCCTCGGAAAATGCCGGCAAACTTCGGAAATGTCCGTAATTTGCCACGCATGCACAGAACGGCATTAGACGGAACACCGAAAATGTCCGTATTTGTCGGTCTGCGCATGCGCGGCCGACTTACGAACATTTCCGACTTCAGAACAGGCGGGCAGTCCCTAACGAGTTCGTAACTCGGGGACCCCCTGTACTTGTCAATTGCCCTATGCTATGTCACTTGGGGGCTTATTAGCCCCCTTTGTGATAGTTGAGAATTTTTTTAGAAAAAAAATTATAACATTTAATATATTAAACCAAAGTATTAATGCAGTATGTGTATAACTACTAAAAAAAGACTGTGGGAACGTTTTTATTGTCGTTGTGGCGATTTCCTAGCGTTTCCTGTCCAAGGGACACAAGATATTAGAACAAATCTCTGCAAACTGGGGGGGCCCGCTTTAAGACTTGTCACCGGGACATGTGATTGGAAGAGTTTTCCTTTATTGCTTTGTTTCCGGTGACAACTGTCAGCAGAGGGTCATTTGTAAGGAACGAGATATCTGTAATAAGAGGCGCTACTTTCTTTTTCTGGTGGTTCGTTTATGAAAACGCTGCCTCAGTGTTCGCTGACTGCTGCGTATAGCTACACCAGATTTGTAAAAAATACCTCTCCCCCCCTCTGCAAGTTTTGTTTTTTCCCCTTCCAGCTTGTACTGTCTCTCCTGTAGTGATGGAAGGAACCATTACTTGCAGTGGGGGAAATGGGTATTTGACTTGAATAGCTGTAAACTGGTGGTGAACACCAAAGAGGACCACCAGAAAGAAGAGTATAGAGTCCCTTTTATTATATGTACTGTATCTATTTTTTAACAAGTGATTCTTTGCTTATAGGTCACCTCCCTTTTATGGCTTCCCTTAACTTCCGTCCTCAGATTGGTCACCAGTAGGAATGAGCTTGGGTTCAGGCTGAACCTGGAAGGAAGCTGTCATTGCTGGGTCAATCAGCTGTGGGTGGGGGATTATTTGCTGCGCCGGTGCATGTGCACAAAAGGATGGGAATGCTTGTCCTCATTGACCTAATACAGCTGCATGGCCATATTAGATCCATGATGTCATTGACTTATAATGACCACATGGCTATATTCGGTCATTGATATCATTGACTTAATGTGGCCACATGGCCATAGACTGCATTGAGTTAATGTGGCTACATGGCCATAGACCGCATTGAGTTAATGTGGCCGCATGACCATAGACCCCATTGAGTTAATGTGGCCACATGGTCATAGACAGCATTGACTTAATGGGGCCACATAGCCATAGACAGCATTGACTTAGTGGGGCTACATGGCCATAGACAGCATTGACTTAATGGGGCCACATGGCCATAGACAGCATTGACTTAATGGGGCCACATGGCCATAGACAGCATTGACTTAATGGGGCCACATGGCCATAGACAGCATTGACGTAATGGGGCCACAAGGCCATAGATAGCATTGAGTTTATGTGGCCACATTGCTATGAACAGCATTGACTTAATAGGGCCGCATGGCCATAGACAGCATTGACTTAATGGGGCCACATGGCCATAGACGGCATTGACTTAATGGGGCCGCATGGCCATAGACGGCATTGACTTAATGGGGCCACATGGCCATAGACAGCATTGACGTAATGGGGCCACAAGGCCATAGATAGCATTGAGTTTATGTGGCCACATTGCTATGAACAGCATTGACTTAATAGGGCCGCATGGCCATAGACAGCATTGACTTAATGGGGCCACATGGCCATAGACGGCATTGACTTAATGGGGCCGCATGGCCATAGACGGCATTGACTTAATGGGGCCACATGGCCATAGACGGTATTGACTTAATGGGGCCGCATGGCCATAGACGGCATTGACTTAATGGGGCCGCATGGCCATAGACGGCATTGACTTAATGGGGCCGCATGGCCATAGACGGCATTGACTTAATGGGGCCGCATGGCCATAGACGGCATTGACTTAATGGGGCCACATGGCCATAGACGGCATTGACTTAATGGGGCCTCATGGCCAAAGACGGCATTGACTTAATGGGGCCTCATGGCCATACACGGCATTGACTTAATGGGGCCACATGGCCATAGACGGCATTGACTTAATGGGGCCGCATGGCCATAGACGGCATTGACTTAATGGGGCCACATGGCCATAGACGGCATTGACTTAATGGGGCCACATGGCCACGGACAGCATTGACTTAATGGGGCCTCATGGCCATAGACGGCATTGACTTAATGGGGCCACATGGCCATAGACGGCATTAACTTAATGGGGCCACATGGCCATAGACGGCATTGACTTAATGTGGCCACATGACCATAGTGTTGACTTAATGTGGCCACATGGTCAACATTATTGTGTTAATGAAGTTTCAGGCATCATTGGTGTACAAGGTCACAAGAGATTCCTCTGCCCGCAACTGTTTGACCCGGCAATGACCACTTCCCTCCAGTTTTAGTGAAACATGGATTCATACCCAAGCTCATCCCTAGTTACCAGGACAGAAAGTGAGAGCGAGTCTCCCCAACAGAGAAGCAGACGGCCATTAATAATAAATTCCAGGGGTTCTCTGCAATCTCTCCAAAGTGAAGGGAGATGCCCTTTTAGACAGTTGTCACTGGAACAAGTGTCCCCATTGGTGGATTTCCCCTCTTTCCTTATTCTGGTGACCACCAAAAGTTTGAATTATACGTAATTAACACTTTGTAACTGCCAAAAACTTTTCTGCACTGAGTTTGCGCACCTTTCGCAAAATGTTACTTTTTATATATCAAATTATAGATGCACTTTAATACATTTTAGTTTTCCCAAGTAACTAAAATCATTGACATTCGATGTTCATTCCACTGTCAAATATTAATAAACTGTATGTTTAATGCCAATTGTAAAGTGTCATATAAGCTTTCCTCCAATTGACTACACAGCACGTGCGGCCTTTTTTTTTTTGTGTAATTGATTCGCTAATGTTTTTTTCTGTTGATCCTGCCAGTAAGAGCCTTCCGGAGGACTTTCTGCGCCAGCGGTGACAACCCTCACTTTCCCTCTCTTATTGCAGGAGCAGGGTTGTCACTCTGCGATGGATCCTCTCCAGAACTTCAAACTGACATACCCAAGGTGCAGGAAAGTATAGAGCCGCCATTGCTGGCCCTCTTTGGCAAATGCAAGTGTCTGGACTTTTTGTCCCAGAAGCAGGGCGCTCTTAGGGCCCGTGTCACCAGGCTTTGGGCTTATGTTAATGGAATCAGTTTGAGACTCTTTAGAATTCGTTGACTGGAGTATTTGATTTGCAGTTGGCTCCCATCCGGCCGGCTCCTGCTAGCAGTTATTGCGTTTCCATAGACTTGTATTAAAATGTGAAACCCAACCCGGGTTGATGTGACCAAAAGCCCGTTGACCCCGGCCCTACAACGGGTGTCCGAAAAGTGTCAAAATTATTTTTCTGTTCCATGTCAAAGACTCAGAATTCAAGGAAGCCAAAGCAACAGCATGACAGTCTGGGAACTATTATTCCAAAAAAGTTCTGCAATGGGAGCCCCCATATTATAACGGCCAATTTTAAGAGTATAGTAGGGCAAAAAAATATTCATATATGCAGTACATTTCTGCAATAGATTTGCCCAT
>CM053035.1:9160374-9337874 GCA_028564925.1 Lithobates sylvaticus
TCCTCCCTCCTCTCCTCCGTGTGCCATGTGTCTCCTCTCTCCTCTCCTCCATGCAACATGTGTCTCCTCCATGCACCGCGTGTCTCCTCCCTCCTCTCCTCAGTGCGTCTCCTCCCTCCTCTCCTCAGTGCGCCGTGCGTCTTCTCCCTCCTCTCCTCCCTGTGTCTCCTCCCTCCTCTCAGTGCACCGTGTGTCTCCTCCCTCCTCTCCTCCGTGCGTCTCTTCCCTCCTCTCCTCCGTGTGCTGTGCGTCTCCTCCCTCCTCTCCTCCATGCGTCTCCTCCCTTCTCTCCTCCGTGCACAGTGTGTCTCCTTCCTCCTCACCTCCATGCGTCTCCTCCCTTCTCTCCTCCGTGCACAGTGTGTCTCCTCCCTCCTCTCCTCCATGCATCTCCTCCCACTTCTCCTCCGTGCGCCGCCTCCCTCCTCTGTACGCCATGTGTCTGCTCCCTCCTCTCCTCCGTGCGTCTCCTCCCTCCTCTCCTCCGTGCATCTCGTCCCTCTTCTCCTCCGTGCGTCTCGTCCCTCTTCTCCTCTGCGTGTCTCCTCCCTCCTTCGTACACCGTGCGTCTCCTGCCTCCTCCGTGCACTGTGCGTCTCCTCCCTCCTCTCCTCCATGCACCATGTGTCTCCTTTCTCCTCTCCTCCATGTGACATGTGTCTCCTCTGTGCACCGCGCGTCTCCTCCCTCCTCTCCTCCGTGCATCTCCTCCCTCCTCTCCTCCCTGTGTCTCCTCCCTCCTCTCCTCCGTGCACCATGTGTCTCCTCCGTGCACTGTGTGTCTCCTCCCTCCTCCTCCTCCTAGGCTGCCAATCAGATCGCCTCTCCGTTCGGCCAATTGGGTGACGGGTCTCGCTTCCTGATTGACAGGGAGGAGAATCAGGAAGACAATATCAAAAATGTAATTTGCTTTTGTCACACAAGTGGGTGTGCTTGGGATGCAGTGCTCTTCCCCCTCAAACCCACCCTTTTGTGAAGCCTATTGGAGCCTCAGGCTCTAATCATGTGCTTCAACAAAAAAAAAAAACCATTGGAATCCATGCGTGTAGATTAGGGGGCCAGACGCATAGATGGAGGGGGGCGGCACCAATGCACCCTGCATTACGGGCCGCCACTGCAATCGGGTGTGCTGCAATGGAACATGCTGACAGGAGAGAGATAATCTCATCCAGGGCTGCTGTTTGAAATCACTGGGCCCCGTACAGCCTACCTGGCAGCACCCCCAAATATATCAAACCAATATTTTCTCGAAAAATACACTAAAATAATTATTAGCGGGCACAAACATAACGGAGAACATGTGTGAATTTGCCATTTTTTTATTGTTTTTTTTACATTTAATTTTTTTTTTATAATTTTTAAACAAAAATGTACATTTTCAAAATTATTTTATTTTACGATTTCTAAAAAATTATTTATTACAATTATAATGAGAAAAGAAAAGGAATTTTGGGACTTTAAATGAGGCAGGAACCAAAGGGGTAATTGCCTCCATTCCCTACCATTGATTAAAATTTAGAGAAAATGGTGGGACTTTGTATGAAACGCACAGCAGCACAAAAGGAAGTCAAGTGACTGGGAAATACTCTTTATTCATGTTGTATAATATATACATACAACTTAATGGGTATATAACCCCCGCGAAACGCGTCAAGCCTTATACTTTGCTATCATTGTACCATGGACCAATTTATATTCTCTACGGTTTTATTCACGTTTATAATCATTCAATATATGAATTATGTTTATTTTTTTTATATTTTTTTTTTATTATTATTTATTTATTTTTTTATTTTTATTTTTTTATTTTTTTATTATTATTTTTATTTTTTTATTTTATTTATTTTTTCTCCCCTCTTCTCTTATTTTTTTGATATATTTAGTATTGTTTTTAACTTGCCTATGTTTACAATACGTATCCATTGTCTGTTCTACAACTGTCTCAATGATTGCGGACTACTATGTAACTTGTGTTTGTAAATGCTTTTGGAATTTATATACCCATTAAGTTGTATGTATAGATTTTACAACATCAATAAACATTATTTCCCAGTCACTTGACTTCCTTTTGTGCTGCTGTGTGCTTCATACAAAGTCCCACCATTTGCTCTCAATTTTATTTATTACAATGTTTGAATTATATATTTTTATATTTTTTTTACAGGATAGGGAAGCCGGCAGCACCACAGGAGGGGGGCGGCACAGTGACAGGGGTGCACATGGGGGGGATGATCAGAAGCAGGCAGAACAGGAAGGGGGTTCGGTGCGGAGGGGAAGCAATTACAGGAACAATGCTCTGTGTCTCTCCCTGCAGCAGCTGAAAGACGGCGGGAGGGAGAGAAACTGTCTTTCAGCTGCTGTAGAGAGCCACACAGGGCATCCTTTTGTAATTGCCCCTCCGCCCAACCGCACCAATACCTCCTGCTGTTCGCTCCCCCCCCCCGTGTGCCTGGGCCCCCTACAGGAGGACTGGTGCCCCCCCCCCCCCCCCCACCGTTGGTGGCCCTGATCTCATCAGCCTGCCTCTGCTTCTTCCAATGTCCAATCACAGGCTAGGGGCCCGAAAGGCGACCAGGCTGTATTAATTAACTGCAGCAGAGAAGACTCACGTCTCCAGGCAATCTGTTTTCCGTGTGGCAGAGCTGTGTAATTCTCAGAACTGTGTGGACTGAATTACAGATCCTTTGGCAGGTAAAAAAACGCTCCCATATTTGCATTCATATTGTATTTAGATGTAAAAAAGAAAAGACAGTTCCCTTTTATGGTTGCTTAGCAATAAATTTTAACAATTCTGGGTCAAAGGAACGGAAGTTATCCCTGTGGGCGTTTTCCGGAAGAACGGAGGCAATCGCCGCACTGTGATCGAGTTGAAGAAAAGGTGAGGTTTTTGCTGTTTTTTTTAATATTTTGTCCCGTCTAACAGAGAGCCCTGACAGCGTTGTTTGCACAATCTAGTTACACAATGGAGAACATTCGCTCATACCGGCACGTCGCCTTTGAATCAGTTACATAAAAATTGTTGTTATCGGTCTGCGTTGCCTAATTTCCTTCCCGGGTTTATAATTAGCTGTGTGTAGAACTTGGCCGGGAAAGTGATCCGCGTGGTGAAGATGAGTCCGTCGGAATGTTGGAAGAGAACTTCTAGTCTTCCTCTGCTGCCAGTGGCGGCTGGTGCTCAAGATTTTTGGGGGGGCGCAAACAAACGCTGCCACTGTGCCCATTAAACGCTGCCACTGTGCCCATTAAACGCTGCCACTGTGCCCCAAGTGCTGCCACTGTGCCCCAAGTGCTGCCACTGTGCCCCAAGTTCTGCCACTGTGCCCCTTAAGTGCTGTCACTGTGCCCCAAGTGCTGCCACTGTGCCCCAAGTGCTGCCACTGTGCCCCAAGTGCTGCCACTGTGCCCCTTAAGTGCTGCCACTGTGCCCCAAGTTCTGCCACTGTGCCCCAAGTTCTGCCATTGTGCCCCAAGTTCTGCCACTGTGCCCCAAGTTCTGCCATTGTGCCCCTTAAGTGCTGCCACTGTGCCCCTTAAGTGCTACCACTGTGCCCCTTAAGTGCTGCCACTGTGCCCCTCAAGTGCTGCCACTGTGCCCCCTGCCTGCCCTCTGCACTTACCTTGTCCCGGTGTGCAGCTGGTGACGGCGTCAGGCGACGAGCGGTGTCTCCGTCGGATGTCTTCTCCCGCGCTCCTCCTGTCTTCTTCTGCAGTGATTGGACGCCTCCAATCACAGCGCCTGTGACTTCAGCCAATCAGGTGACAGGTAACAGACCTGGCAACCTGATTGGCTGAGAGGCGGGTCTGTGTTAGGGAAGCGATGTATTCGCTTCCCTAACACAATACTGTGTAAGCAGCGAACGCAAAGCATTGCGCCCGCTGTTTACACTTAGGGAAGCCTATTAGAGCCCACCGCTCTAATAAGGTCCCCTATTAGAGCTTACTAGGGGCGCTTCCAGCAACACCCCCCCCCCCACTGTAATTCAGATGCCCGGCGCCCGATCAGGGGCCGGGCACCTGAATAGGGGGCGGCAGCGGTGACAATAGATAGATTCATGCAATGCATGAATCTATCTATTGGTGATAGAGCGGTGCAGGAGAGGGGGGGCGGCGCTCCTGCGCCCTCTATGCACGCACCGCCACTGTCTGCCGCCATGTTGATTTTGTCTCTGCTATTCCTTCGGAAGCAGGGCCTAGGATAAGGGGTGGGCAGAAGGGGAAGGCTGCCCTGGGCACTGTGGTATCATGTGGGGGGGGGGGCACATTGAGGGGATTGGAGGGTGGCAGGGGATAAGAATTGTTCTAGGGGGGCCCAGGATAAGGGGTGGGCAGAAGGGGGCGGTTGCCCTGGGCACTGTGGTATCATGTGGGGGGGGCACCTTGGAGGGTGGCAGGGGATAAGAATTGTTCTAGGGGGGTGCACTGAGGAATGGTGATTTAGGGAGATTTGTGTTTTTGTGTTGGGAGGGGGGGATGGGGGAAGAGGATTTGTGTTAGGACTGGGGGTTTGGGGGGCTTGTATTAGAAGAGGTGATATGGTAGAGGGGGGAGAGAATTTTTTTTTGGGGGGGGGGGGATTTGTGCTAATAGGGATGCTAGTAGGGGGTATTTATGCTAGGAAGTGAAATTTTGCAGGGGGGGGGGGGAATTTGTGCTAGGAGGGGGGTCTTTTTTAGTGGGGGGGGATTGGTAGAGAGAGAGAGAGGGGATTTGAGCTGGGGGGGGGCAAAAATGTGTGCTGGCAGGGGGGTAGATTTGTACTGTGTTGGGAGGGGGGATGGGGGAAGAGGATTTGTGTTAGGACTGGGTATCGGGGGGGGGGGGGGTTTGTACTAGAATAGGTGATATGGTAGAGGGGGGAGAGAATTTTTTTTTGGGGGGGGGGGGGTTGTAATAATAGGGTTGCTAGTATGGGGTATTTTTGCTACAAAGGGAAATTTTGCAGGATTTGTGCTAGGAGGGGATCTTTTTTAGTTGGGGGGATTTGGAGAGAGACAGAGAGTATTTGAGCTTGGGGGGAAAAAATTTGTGCTGGCAGGGGGGCAGATTTGTACTGGGAAGAGGGGGAATTTATGCGCTTTTTTTTGGGGAAGGGGGGGTTTCTGATACAAAATGCTCATAATTATTTTTGTTTGGGGGGGGGGCGCAGTTTGCTATGTTTGCCCATGGCTCTAGATGACCTTGTCCCGCCACTGTTCTGAAGTGTTCCATTTTTCCCCTCCTTTTGCATCCTCCACCTTACCTGTGAACCCCCAACCCCCCCACCAACACTGTGCCCCCCTACCCTCTGTCCCTTGGACTGCTACCCCTCCCTTGACCCCCTATGCCACCCTTCACTTCTCCCTCGGCCCAACCAGTGTACCCGAGAATTGAGTGCAGCAGCCCCCCAGCCCCCCCAATCTTTACCTGAGCTCCCTCCGAGCCAGTGATGTTCACAATAGCCTCAACTGTCCCGGGACCCTCTCTCATCATTGGCTGAGACAGCATCGGCAGCCCATTGGCTCTCACTGCTGTCAATCACAGCCAGTGAGCCAATGAGGAGGGAGCGGAGGGCGGCTGAGCCACGGCTCTACTTGTCTTATGGATGCATACATGTATGTGAAGTGTTAGAATTGGCCCCGTAGGCAAGTGGTTAAAGGCTGCTTAGCAAAAAAAGGAGGTAGTCGCGCCCCCTGTTCTCGAGCTGTGAATAAAAGGCAAGGTTTTTTTGGCTGTTTTTTAACCACTTTAAGGACCAATTTGCCCCCTTAATGCCCAGGCCATTTTTTGCGAATTCGTCACTGCGCCGTTTTAACTGACAATTGCGCAGTCGTGCGGTGCTGCACCCAAACAAAATTAAGTCCTTTTTTTTCCCCACAAATAGAGCTTTCTTTTGGTGGTATTTGATCACCTCTGCGGTTTTTATTTTTTGCGCTATAAACAAAAAAGAGTGACAAATTTGAAAAAAAATAAAACAATATTTTTTACTTTTTGCTATATTAAATACGGGGGGTATTTAATATAGCAAAAAGTAAAAAATATTGTTTTATTTTTTTTCAAATTTGTCACTCTTTTTTTGTTTATAGCCCAAAAAAAAATAAAAAAAACGAATTTCTTCATCAGTTTAGGCCGATATGTATTCTTCTACATATTTTTGGTAAAAAAAAATTGCAATAGGCGTATAGCGTCTACAAAATGGGGGAAAAATTTATGGCATTTTTATTATTAATTTTTTTTTTTTACTAGTATTGGCGGTGATCTGTGATTTTTAGCGGGACTGCGACATTGCGGCGGACAGATCGGACGCTTTTTTGGGACCATTGACACTTATACAGCGATCAGTGCGATAAAAATGCACCAATTACTGTGTAAATGTCACTTGCAGGGAAGAGGTTAACACTAGGGGGCGATCAAGGGGTTAAATGTGTTCCCTAGGGAGGTGTTTCTAACTGTGGGGGGGAGGGGACTGACTGGAGGAGAAGAGAGATCGCTGTTCCTGATCACTAGGAACAGCGATCTCTCTCTCTCTCCTCCCCTGTCAGAACGGTGATCTGTGGCCAGAGGTGGCGGGGGGGCGCCGGAGAGCAGAAATACTCAGGGACAGCTCGGCTGAACTTGGAAAGCCTCGGAAACACTCAAAAACAGAGTATTTCCGAGTGTTTCCGAGTATTTCTGAACAGCTCCTAACTGCTCCGAGTGTCACTGGCGCCCCCCCTTTTGCTTGAATTCTGCTTGTTTTGCGAGACAACACTCGCAAACCGAGTCAGAATTTAAAAAAAGTTGCGCGTCTTTCAAAACGCTCGTTAAACGCGTTCCTCGTAAACCGAGGTTCCACTGTAGCTGTATATAAAATGCATTTTTTTATCTTTCAAAAACAGTTCCCAGTGCTAAACCTTTCATCCAATTTCTACATGGCTGCATCTGTAAATGTCACAAGCCAATATAAAAGGAATAGTAGTGGTAAAAAAAAAAAAAACACCCGTGGGTTCAACTAATAATTTTTTTTAAAAGTATAATTCTCCTTTAAGGGGGCGTGGCAGGGGGTGTGTCCTATGGCTACATGCTTTTCTTAATAGGTGTCCCTCGTTCCCATCTCAAAAAGTAGGGAGGTGTGTGTGCATATTCCGCCATTTCTCTTCTTTCTTTATCCCCCTGTCGGTGTGTTGCATTCAGCGCCGCCTTTAATATTGATTGGACCCTGGGCAAAAACTTTTCTTGGGGCCCCCCCATACAGTTTCGCTCTCCACCTGCTCGGAGACATACAACAAATAGCAGCTAGACTCAAAATCAGTTTACTGAATCAGATCAGGCAGCTATTGCAATTGGTTGCCAGAGGTTACAGTGTATCATTATCGCTCACTGACTAGTTGCTAGAGGTTACAGCACACATTACAGCTCACCGATTAGTTGCTAGAGGTTACAGCACATGATTTCTGCTTGTTGATTGGTTGCTAGAGATTACTGTGGATATGACCTCAGGGGGGCATGATATACATATTAATAATGCCGGCTGCCGCTATTTACATATGAATGCCGGTAATTTACATGTAAACACGGGGTCTGCAGGTGAGTCATCTGTACACAACAATAGAGCAGAGCTGGGCAGCATTAGTAGCAGCACTTCACACTGAGATATTGGGACACAGCACAGGACTAAAACCTCAAGGGACGAGGGAATTTAAACCAGGATAGTTGGCAAGTATGAGGCAGCTGCTTTGGGCCCCACAACAATGACAGGGCCCAGGGCAGCTGCCCCTTTTGCCCTGCCTTAAAAACGGCCCTGGTTGCATTAACACACACACATTAGAGTGTGCTTTGTCCCGTATTGCATTAAGGCAATGAATTGGCTGCCGATGAACTAGAAAGGGTGAAAAAAACGACATATTGTACCACAGGGCATGTTAATGAGTGGAGGTGTGCTACATACAATGCATGTGGGTCGGGATTACGTAGTCTTAAAGTATTGGGGTGCCTTTCGAAATGGAAATGCTAATAACACCCATAACATGCAGTGCAGTAATGCTTGCTTTAGGGCAATGCTCTGCATCCTAAAAGTTGGACATTGTAAAAGGTGAATTTGGATAATGATAATGTGATCCAAAACCTCATGTCAAAAGTTAAAATGAACAATGCAATAATAACTCCAGAGGTGGCCATTAATGTAACAGTCTAGCTGATTTGCATATCACTGGGAAACACCCATATGGAAGAGGAAGTGTCATATTCCCTCCGCTGCCTGTAAACCACGGAAAGGTAAATCGTACTCTGCCGTGATTGATTTGTTGACTTTTTTGATCCAGTTCACTTAACCGGAACTGAAATATTTACAGTATAGATTATTGTGTATTGTCAAATAATTCCCGCTATGGTGCAACTCCATGGAGCATAGGAGAGTGCAGGAGAGTGGTCCACCTCTACCTTGGCCTACCAGACTTTCCTTGTAGATGTTCTCTATCAGTCTTTTCTCTCGCCTATCTCTCTCTCTCTTTCTCTCCCTTTATCACACTCTCTCCATCTTTCTCTCTCCCACTCTCATTTTCTCTTTATCCCCCTTTCTCTCCCTTTCCTTCCCCCTCTCTCTCCCTCTCCCCATAACTGTCTCTATTCCTCTCTCTCACTCCCCCTCTCCGTCTCTTTTCCTCTCTCTCCCTCTCTCTTTCTCCCCCACTTCCTTACCCTTTCTCACTCCCTTCCCCCCCCCCCTCTTTTTTCACCCTCTTTATATCCCTCTCGCTTCCTCTTTTATTTTCTCTACCTCTTTTTTTATCTCTCCCTTTGCTTCTCTCTCTCTCTCTCTTTTGCTCTCTTTCTCCCCCTCTCCCTCTTTCTCCCCCTCTCCCTCACTCACACTCTCTCTCCCCCTCTCTCTCTCTCTCTCACCCTCTTTGTCTCCCTCTCTCCCCCCCCCACCCTCTCCCTCTCCTCTCCCTCACTCACCCTCTTTCTTACCCTCTCTCCCTCTTTTTATTCTCCCCCCTCTCCTTTCTCGTCCTCTTTATATCCCTCCCTTTCCCTCTTTTTTTTTCTCTCCCTCGTTTTTTTATCTCTCCCTTTGCTTCTCTCTCTATCTCCCACTCTTTCTCTCTCTCTCTCTCCCCTCTCCCCCTCTCCCTCTCTCTCTCTCTCTCTCTCTCCCTCTCTCTCTCTCTCTCCCTCTCTCTCCCTTGCTCTGCCTCGCTCTCTCTCTCGCCACCTCTCTCCGTCTCTTCCCCCGCTCTGGCTCTGTCTCTCCCTCTCTCTCTCCCTCCCTCTCTCTCTCCCTCTCTCTCTCCCACACTCTGACTCTCTCTCTCTCTCTCTCGCCCCCTCTCTCCCTCTCTTCCCCCGCTCTGTCTCTTCCTCGGCCTCTCTCTCTCTCCCCCTCTCCATCTCTCTCCCTCTCTCTCTCCCTCTCTCTCCCACACTCTGCCTCGCTCTCTCTCTCGCCCCCTCTCTCCCTCTCTCACCCTCTTTCTTTCACTCTCCCTCTTTTTATTCTCTCTCTCCCCTCCTCTTTTCTCTCCCTCTTTTTAATCTCTCCCTTTGCTTTTCTCTCTCTCTCTCTCTTTCACTCTCTCTCTCTCTCTTTTTCTCCCCCCTCTCACTCACTCTATCTCCCCCCTCTCTCTCTCGCTCACCCTCTTTGTCTCCCTCTCTCCTCCCCTTGCTCTCTCTCCTCCCTCCCCTCTCCCTCTATTTCTCTATCTGTTTCCTTCTCTCTCTCTTTCTATCTCCCACTCTCTTCATCACCCTCTTTCTCTCTTTACCCCCCCCCCCCCCCCGCTCTCTCTCTTCCCTTCCCTCTTTCTCTCCCTCACTTTCTCCCCCCTTCCTCTGTCTCCCCCTCCACCCCCCCCCCATCCTCTCTCTCTCTCTCTCTCCATCTCTCCCCCTCTCTCTCCCCTCAATCCCCCATTCCTCTCTCTCTCTCTCTCTCTCCCTCCCTCTCCCTCTTTTTATTCTCTCTCTCTTTCCCTCTCCCTCTCTCTCTCTCTCCCTCCCTCTCCCTCTTTTTATTCTCTCTCTCTTTCCCTCTCCCTCTCCCTCTCTCTCTCTATTTTTTTTTCTCTCCATCTCTAGTTTTGTCTTAGTTTTCTTTTGTCAGTGGACAAAAGTTTATAGAAAAACTTCACTGATCCTCTATGTATCCAGAGAGGATCTCTTTTTTTACCCCACAGTAAAACACCATAGCACATAGTACAGTGCAGGACAATGATTTACCTTGTCCTATAAGACTCTCCTTGTAGATTTCACATATCCATAGTTCTTTATCAGTCTTCACGCTCACCGGTCTCTCTCCCGCTCTAGTTTTGCCTTTGTTTTCCTAGATTGATTGAAGAAAGTTTATAGAAAAACTCACTCGGTGTCTTCTCTTTATCCAGATGAGGTGTTCTTAACCTGAGCAAACCTGACAATTTCCTCATCCAGCATTGAGGAACCTCTTAAACACAATGGATGGGGGGTGGGCAATCGAAAAGCTGAGTCAGATGTTAAGAGGAAGTTTTTCCGTAAAATCCTGGGAAGAGTGTTATGTACAGGGCCAGCCCTAAAATGGGCACCCGTGGCACTTTGAGAGGGGCAGCAAACTGAACCACGCCCGTCTCCTTCTCTTCTGTTTACCCAGCAAATTAACAACCAAGGGTTTTTTTTTGTCCAGCATGTGTGTCATGATGATAACTGCCCCCCGGGCCGATCCGCCTGCCCCTATACTACCCTAGGCCACCCCATTACTGCTCTAGCCTGTCTATATACAGGCATACCCCACTTTTAAGTACACAATGGGGTTTATTTACTAAAGCTAGAAAGTGCAAAATCAGGCTCACTTCTGCATAGAAACCAATGAGCTTCCAACCCCAGCTTGTTCAATTAAGCTTTGGTAATAAAACCTGGAAGCTCATTGGTTTCTATGCAGAAGTGAGCCTGATTTGCACTTTCCAGCTTTAGTAAATAAACCCCATTATGTACTTAAAAGTGGGGTATGCCTGTACTACTCTAGCATGCCATATACTACCATATACTACCCATAGGCTGGACTTGATGTAACTATGACCATTTATTACCCTAGCGTGCCCATTTACTACTCTAGCCTGTCCATATACTGTCCATATACTACCCTAGCATGCCCATTTACTACCGTAGCGTGTTCATTTACTACTCTAACCTGTCCATATACTACCCTAGCGTGCCCATTTACTACTCTAGCCTGTCCATATACTACCCTAGCATGCCCATTTACTATCTTAGCGTGCCCATTTACTACCCTAGCTTGTCCATATACTACCCTAGCCTGTCTATATACTACCCTAGCCTGCCCCTATACTACTCTAGCCTGTCCATATACTACTCTAGCCTGTCCATATACTACCCTAGCCTGTCCATATACTACCCTAGCCTGCCCCTATACTACTCTAGCCTGTCCATATACTACCCTAGCCTGTCCATATACTACCCTAGCCTGTCCATATACTACCCTAGCCTGCCCCTATACTACTCTAGCCTGTCCATATACTACCCTAGCCTGTCCATATACTACCCTAGCCTGCCCCTATACTACTCTAGCCTGTCCATATTCTACCCTAGCCCCTGTCTATATACTACCCTAGCCTGTCTATATACTACCCTAGCCTGCCCCTATACTACTCTAGCCTGTCAATATACTATCATAGCCTGCCCCTATACTACCCTAGCCTGTCCATATACTACCCTAGCCTGTCTATATACTAACTTGCCTGCTCCTACACTACTCTAGCCTGTCCATATACTACCCTAGCCTGTCCATATACTACCCTAGCCTGTCCATATACTTCCCTAGCCTGCCCCAATACTACTCTAGCCTGTCCATATACTTTCCTAGCCTGTCTATATACTACCCTAGCCTGCCCCTATACTACTCTAGCCTGTCCATATACTACCCTAGCCCCTGTCTATATACTACTCTAGCCTGTCCATATACTATCCTAGCCTGCCCCTATACTACCCTAGCCTGTCCATATACTACCCGAGCCTGTCTATATACTACACTAGCCCGCCCCTTAGAATTGAACATAATGGTATTCATGTAATTTTGCATTTAGACAAAGTGCTGTTGCATGTAAATCTGACTTCCTGATAAATTACATTTTTAATTGTAATTATCATGGTATAAAATAATGGATGTGGGGGCCTTTTGGTGGGTGTGATTTTTCTTTTTGGGGGGGGGGCAGTATATCATTCTTTGACCCAGGCAGCACAATGTCTTGGTCCAGCCCTTGTTACGTAATAAATGTATATTGTACACTAAGCAGCAAAAAACAAATATATATTAAGGACTCCAGCTCTTTCTTCCCTGTTTCCTATTGACTCTTCTCTCTCTTTCCTGGTCCCTACCCACTTTTCTCTCCATTTCTTTCTGGCTCCCAGATCTCAACTTTTTTTTCCCCCTGCTACCCACTTAGCTCTCTCTTCTCTTTTTCGTTCTTCATGCACAAATAAGCTTTTTTTGGCAGGTCCACTTTATTGGACTGAGAAATTAAATATTACGAATTGATGGGGAGGGGAGAAGAATAAATCCTTGGAGATTTTTTGGAGTGAGGAATATGATAATGGAGTCAATGAATGTTTCTCTCTCTCTCTCTCTCCTGCTCCCTACTTTCTCTTCTTTCTGTTTCACTTTTTCCTGCCCCTCTGTACAAAGCCAGTTCTATAAAGACGTGGTTTGACCATTTTGGTGTAAAGGAACTCAAGTGTTCTGCACAGAGCCCTGACCTCCAACCCTACTGAAAACCTTAGGCGTGAATTGGAACATTGATTGTAAGACAGCTCTTTATAGAGCTGTCTTACAATCAATGTTCCAATTCATGGTTTGACCAATATGGTGTGGAGGAACTGGAATATCCTGCACAGAGCCCTGACCTTAGCCTATCGAACACCTTAGGGGTGAATTGGAACATTGATTTGTCAGCTAGCTCCATAAAGATGTGGTTTGACCAGTTTGATGTGGAGGGACTGGAGAGTCCTACACAGAGCCCCAACCTCAACTCTACTGAACCCCTTTGATGTGAATTGGAACACAGATTGTTTTCCAACATCAGTACCCGACCGACTCTTTTGTCAGAATGGGCCCAGATTTCTACAGACACACTCCAAAATCTTGTGGAAAGCCCTTCCAGAAGAGCAGAATCTGTTATATCTCCAAGGAAGTAAGGAGAATGGGAAGGGCACTCCATATAAATTGCCAAAGTGTTGAGTGTGATATCCACCAAGCTTATATCAGTGTGATGCCCATGTGCTCACAAACTTTTCACCATATATTGTAAGATTAAGCATCTAATTTTGTGTACTTTCTCTCAGCAGAATGAAGGACATAGAACCATCTTCCCCTATTCAGGAAGAAGGGTAAGAAAAAACTTAAAAGGACGAAGGCTTACTGTCAAATAGAGGCAAAACCTGTGCCGAAGCTTTCACACAACTCCCTGTAGCACTAACCCCCGAAGGAGCAGCTGGTTATTTTTGGGCTTACCGTTACTTTCTTGACCTTGTGTGCGTCTAGGGGTGTCCCGAGGTAGATGGCCCAAAGAACTGTAGAAACTGACACTGGCTCCACTTTAGGGATTTTTATTTGCAAGACGTTAGACACAACACAGTCTCTAAATGAAGGAATAGAGGGTATAGGTAGGAAGTTCAGGTACTCTTGGAACTGCGTGTAACCGAATGTCTCTCACTATAAACTCCATGGAATAGCCATTCGCAACTGGACTGTACAGCTATCGGATAAATCTCCTCAGTAGACTTAGCAGCCAATAGATGATTCAAATAAAGCAAAGTCTCTGCCACAGACTTGGTTGTAAAACTTGTAGATGAAAAGTCTCTGCCACAGACTTGGTTGTAAATGAAGGATAAAGGAGCTTAGAGAAGCCTCATATGATACCAGTATCTTGCAGGCGGTCCGGCAATACCGCATGAGTGTGGATTCACCTGGTGTCCTTTCAACTTAGCTTCCAGGCTCTTACCGAGCAGCCAGCCTTGCGCGTGTTCCTCTTCTGTAGAGTCCTCCCCTGGTTGCGTTCTCAGTTGCTGGGCCTCTCCTAAACCGAGACGGCACCGGACCACCTTAGAATCCTCCTTCTAGTTACTGCGCCTCGGGCTAGCCAGCCCCGAGGCTCAGAAATGGATGGATCCACACCCCAGGCCATGAGGGCTCCTGAGGGCTGGTCAGAAGGACCAGGACCAAACAGACAGAACGATCTTCTGGACCGGAACCCAGAAGCACGTGACCTCAGTCACTTAAGTACCCTCTCCCAGAATGCACAGCGAGACAACACACTCACTGGTTGGTTCTGATAAAGATTGGGACCCAATGCGTCCAACTAGACTACGTTCCCATGCTTGCCAATGATGACACCCACTTATGGCCAAGCAGAACACACTGCAATCCAGCCAAACTGGTACTGAGATCACAATTTAGAACAATTAACCCTAAAACCCAACTGTGGTTTCAGGAACTTTAAATTTACAAAAACATAGCGCATGCTCATTTGGAGTCCGGCGCTACATCCCCCTTGTCTCAATCCATGGTTTCTCATTAGTGTGATGGCCGCCTCCGTGACGTTAGTGTTAGTGTAATGACCATGTGTCCACAGCCCTTGTCTCAATCCATGGTTTCTCATTAGTGTGATGGCCATGTGTCCACAAATGTTTCACCATATATTGTTAGATTAAGCATCTAATTTTGTGTACTTTCTCTCAGCAGAATGAAGGACATAGAACCATCTTTGTCTATTCAGGAACAAGGGTAAGAAAAAACTGAAAAGAACGAAGGCTTACTGTCAAATAGAGGCAAGACCTGGAAAAGTAAAATTTGAGACTTTGCCTTGACGTGCCCCAGCCCCCAACCCGAATTAAATTTAAGAAGAACCTCTACTCATTTAATTCAAATCTCCAAACTAAAATATAGATAGTCTAAACTACTAGAGCATTTTTGTTTTTTCTGAATGCCCTCTTGGATCCTCTATTGTTAAGGAGATTTTCATGCCTGATGACTAGTTCAAGCATCACCTCAACCATTGAAGAAGTACATGGGGCACTTTTCAAATACCAAAGTAGATGTAACCCCTTCATGAATGACATATAATGTAATACAGCACTGTGAAACGTAAAGGGTTTCCTTAGTCGCATCTCAGTACTGATGATCTCCCATGTCCTCTATGCAACCATTTGCTGTCTTATATGCACTCCAAGGATGGTTGCATGGCATTTCTCAGGGTAGGTTTTCCAGTGCTGAAATCAGTGGACCTTGACCATGCAGTGTACACCATCATGGCTTACTGAAGTCTCCACTGGGAGAGCGTGTGACAATGCAGGTGGACAATTGGGAAAAAGAGAAAGAGCAGTGTCACCCAATAACAGGAAGTGCCTGCTTTTATGTCAAAATCACTAGGTAATATACAGTATTTATGGAAGCTACAAATGTAAAAAGATTGAAATTTCTTTGCCATGTTAGATCCCGTATGAGATTTCAGTGATTGGGTTTTGTCCCATATCACTTGTATGGCACTGCAACCCTGCATGGGTTCCTAACCTGGGGTCAGTGGGTCCACGGGGGTCAGATGAAAAATGACATTTACATTTACTATACAGCCCTCCCCCTTGTCTCGATTCATGGTTTCTCATGGAAAGAAATGAACCACTTGCCGCCCGCGGTATAGCCAAAAGAAGATTACAGCACAGGCTTAAATTGCCGGGAAGGCGTCCATAGATGTCCTCCCATTCTCGCGCTTCCCACGCACCCCCTGGGGCATGCGGGCAGTGCCCTCTGTAATAGACATGTGCAATTAGTTTCGTTTTAATTTGATTTCCGTTAAAATTCGTTATATTCGTTTTATTCGTTATCGTACAAATGAACGAATGATTCGCTAAAAATTTTAACGAATTATCGAATCGAACGAATATGAAAAACAACGAAAATCCGAAATAACCAAATTAGAAACAACGAAACTACGAAAGAAGAAAATCCGAAAAACGAAAACAGGAACAACGAAAATCAAAATGAACGAAAAAATTCGTACATTCGGAACTTTTTTTTTTTTTTGAATTGGTAGTTTTCCATGTCCCTTACAATGCCGCTGCTTAACGTGCTTCAAATGGATTGAACGAAAAAATTTGTACATTCGGAACTTTTTTTTTTTTTTTTGAATTGGTAATTTTCCGTGTCCCTTACAATGGCGCTGCTTAACGTGCTTCAAATGGATTGAACGAAAAAAATTCGTACATTCGGAACTTTTTTTTTTTTGTTGTTGAATTGGTAATTTTCCGTGTCCCTTACAATGGCGCTGCTTAACGTGCTTCGAATGGATTGAACGAAAAAATTCGTACATTCGGAAATGTTTTTTTTTTTTCGATTCGTAATTGTCCGTGTCTCTTACAATGGCGCTGCTTAACAAGCTTCGAATGGATTGAGCGAAAAAATTCGTACATTCGTAACTTTTTTTTTTCGATTGGTAATTTTCCTTGTCTCTTACAATGTAATAATAGCATACACATTACATAAAATTATGAATTATGCTCCGATTACGAATCTACGAAAACAATGCTACGAAAGTACGAATAAATCAATCTAACGAAAGTACGAATGTAACTAAATCTACGAAAATACGAATGCGTCCGAATTTCGAATAAACGAAAATTAAACTAACGGAAAAACGAATCAACGAAAAAAATAACTCTTACGAAAATACGAATCGTTACGAATACGAACACCGATGACTTACGAAATTACGAATCGTTACGAATCAACGGAAACAAACAGAAACGAAACGAAAATAAACAAATTTTTCTATTATGCACATGTCTACTCTGTAATCACTGAGAGACTCAGCTGATCATAGATGGGGAAAAGGGCCAATCACAGCAGTCCCTTTACCATGTGATCAGCTGTCAGCCATTGAGAGCTGATCATGGAAATAAACAGATGGGAAATTGGTCCCCTTAGTGTCTGAATGTGCTGCAAATCAGTGCCATCAGCACCCACCAGTGCCACCTATCAGTGCCCACCAGTGCCACATATCAGTGCCCACCAGTGCCACCTATCACCTTAGGGGTGAATTGGAACATTGATTGTCAGCTAGCTCCATAAAGATGTGGTTTGACCAGTTTGATGTGGAGGGACTGGAGAGTCCTACACAGAGCCTCAACCTCATCTCTACTGGACACCTTTGGGGTGAATTGGAACACAGATTGTGATCCAACATCAGTACCCGACCTTGCAAATGCTCTTTTGTCAGAATGGGCCCAGATTTCTACAGACACACTCCAAAATCTTGTGGAAAGCCCTTCCAGAAGAGCAGAATCTGTTATAGCTCCAAGGGGGTAAGGAGAATGGCAAGGGCACTCCATATAAATTGCCATAGTGTTGAGTGTGATATCCACCAAGCTTATATTAGTGTGATGCCCATGTGCCCACAAACTTTTCACCATATTTTGTAAGATTAAGCGTCTAATTTTGTGTACTTTCTCTCAGCAGAACGAAGGACATAGAACCATCTTCCCCTATTCAGGAAGAAGGGTAAGAAAAAACTGAAAATGACCGAAGGCTTACTGTCAAATAGAGGCAAAACCTGTGCCAAAGCTTTCACACAACTCCCCCTTGACTCAATCCATGGTTTCTCATGGAAAGAAATGAACCACTTGCCGCCCGCGCTATAACCAAAAGACAGTTACAGCACAGGCTTAAATAGATGTCCTCCCATTCTCGCGCTTCCCACGCACCCCCTGGGGCATGCAGGCAGTGCCCTCTGTAATCACTGAGTCTGTGAGACTCAGCTGATCATAGATCGGGAAAAGGGCCAATCACAGCAGTCCCTTTACCATGTGATCAGCTGTCAGCCATTGACAGCTGATCATGGAAATAAACAGATGGGAAATTGGTCCCCTTAGTGTCTGAATGTGCTGCAAATCAGTGCCATCAGCACCCACTAGTGCCACCTATCAGTGCCCACCAGTGCTACATATCATTGCCCACCAGTGCCACCTATCAGTGCCCACCAGTGCCACATATCAGTGCCCATCAGTGCTGCCTATCAGTGCCATTTCTCTGTGCCGCCTATCAGTGCCCCTAAGTGCCTCCTATCAGTGCAGCCCCATCTGTGCCTCCTATCAGTGCCCATCACCTCCACCTATCAGTGCCCATCAGTGCCTCCTATCGGTGCCATTTCTCTGTGCCACCTATCAGTGGCCATCAGTGCCCATCAGTGCCGCCTATCAGTGCCTTCTGATCAGTGCAGCCCCATCAGTGCCTCCTGATCAGTGCCGCCTATCATTGCCCAAAAGTGCAACCTATCAGTGCCCATCAGTGCCCCCTATCGGTGCCATTTCTCAGTGCCACCTATCAGTGCCTCCTGATCAGTGCAGCCTCATCAGTGCCTCCTGATCAGTGCCGCCTATCAGTGTCAGCCACCTATCAGTGCCCATCAGTGCAACCTATCAGTGCCCATCAATGCCACCTATAAGTGCCCATCAGTGCAGCCTCATCAGCGCACATCAGTGAAAGAGAAAAATGACCTGTTTGCAAAATGTTAAAACAAAATATGAAAAACCTTTGTGGGTTTTTTTTCCAAATTTTAGGTATTTTTTTGTTTGTTTAGCAAAAAATAAAACCCCCAGTGGTGATTAAATACTACCAAAAGAAAGCTCTATTTGTGTGAAAAAAAAATTATATTATATGGGTAAAGTGTAGTATGACCGCACAATTGTCATTCAAAGTGTGAGAGCGCTGAAAGCTGAAAATTGACCTGGGCAGGAAGGGGGTGTAAGTGCCCGGTAGGCAAGTGGTTAAGAAAAACGCATCCTGCCACTACTTAAAGCACCGACCTCTAAACGTCTCTTGACTTTTTTGGCCCATGCTTACCATTTAAATTTGTATAATTGCTTGGGTCAGATTCTTAAAGGGGTCTCAATAAAGGTTAGGAATCACTACTCTAGAGTATCCCCCACAGGTACTGAACTCCAGTGATACCAGGCAGACTAGGATTATAAACTATATGGGAAAAAAGTTTGTGCACTCCTGAACACCACACCTACGTGACCTTGCTGGACATCCCATTCCAAAACCATGGGCATTAATATGGACTTCCCCCCTCATTATGACTATGAAAGTCTTTTTTTTTTTTCTGGGAAGGCTTTCTACAAGATTTTGGAGAGTTACTATGGGTTTTTTTTTTTTTTTTTTTTTTTACATTCAGCCAAAAGAATATATGTGATGTCAGGCAATGAGAAGACCTGGCTCACAATCCCAATTCATCTCAAAGGAGTTCAGTAGGGTTGAGGTCAGGGCACTCAAGTTCCTCCACACCAAACCATGTCTTCATGGAGTTGGCTTTGTGCACCTGAATTCAATATTTGGAGGGGAGCTCTCATACTTTAGACTTTATAGTGTACCGATTTACTTTTTTAAGCTAGAGAAAACTTTTCAGTACAAAATCTTTCTAGCAAATGATCTGCTTTTATTACCCTTTTTAAAAGGCCAATGTGAACAAAACTATAGATTCTTCACACATGGGAGGGGGACGGGGGATCTTTATGCTGAGGTCTAGCCTAGGACAACAGCAAAGATCAAGTGAAGAGAGCTACATCCATTCTTCGGGTAAAGCTGCTTTGAAAAAGTGAAGTATGGTAATTTTTTTTTAATCATACTTACCTAGGTGGATACAGCATCGAACCAATGCTGCATCTGTCCTCCGCCGGTTCTAAGAGTGGAGAGCTGGTGACTGTAAGTCACTGCTGTCTGCTCTGCCCCCCTCTGTGCTCACTGGAGTGCTGGGCTGTGGAGGAGCTGCTGGCTCAGGCTCTTAGTGCCTCGCTGAGAGGCTAAGTCGGTGCCAGTCCAGTGTTTGTGGGCGGAACTTGACCATATTGTCACAATTTTTCTCCAGCCTGGACCGGCTCTCCGACGGCGGGCTTCAGCTTTCTCCTGAAAACGGGTCGCAGGAGTTCAGAACGGACTGCACTCTTGTGATCCACAGGAAAAGTACAGCCAAATGAGCTATGACTGCACTTCTCCTTTAATATTCGACTTCCTAATCCCATCTCTTGGTGGTTGTGACGAAAGGGCCCTACACTCCGCTTGAGTGCTTTCGTCATATACCACCTTCTCCCAGTCTGAATATAGATATCAGATATGTCAACCGCTCACAAGCACAAAACAAGATGACCCTTGCTTAGCTGCTCAACATGGACTGATTTATTAGAACCAAAATGACAAGTATTTATAATACAGTAGAAGAGGAGGTCCCCCCTCCTGCTCATATTATTCTAACAATACACCTGTAGCCAGAAACAGAATTAACCTGAGCTAATTATCTAAATCAACACTGGACTCCTTCATTCAATTGTAGGGTTAATTAGCACAAACAACAATAGGGGAAATACTCTTTAGAATCTGTGTCAAGCCAGACTAGACTCATTTACATTATACAAGACAACAGACAGGTGGCTGGAGTTAATGATATTAGCATCTAACATGTGTGTGTCCCAACAGCATGAGACAACACACATTATATATACATATATACAGCATTGAATCTGACTACCACAGATTATAGTGGGGTTCTCTTTCACCCTGTGCCCCTTAAAATCCAGGGCCCATAATCGTCCGGAAAGAGGCTCGCATTCAGTCCTCTCCAAAAGCCTGCGTCCCGGCTAGGTCTGTCACAGTGGTCATCTCCTTTATCCCTGCACCCCTTGCATTGTTGTAATACCCCAGCAGTCACCTTCATGTCTTCCTTTCACCACTTCCCTTCTACAGTAGGTTGTCAGGCTTTGTAGGTCCCTATGTTATGTATATAATGCTAGTTTTTATGGTTATTTTTCAGGAATTTTATAGACGTAAATAAGCAAGTTAACCACAAACAAGACCAGGAACAAGAAGACGCTGAGCCGCCATGTCCACCTGCTGAAAATAAAACAGCATTGCAGGTGGACTTAGAAGATGGTAAAAGGTGGAAGAGAAAGAAGCGGAGGAAGAGGAAACAGAAAAAGACTCACCAAACACCATCAACTTTCACCAAGAGTAAATGTGAATGGAAAGGCAAGTTTCAGCAGCAGAGAGGGTGGGATTTCCAATGAAATTATTACTTTGCCCTGAATGGACAAAACACAGGTTCTCTTTAAAGGAAAAACTGTTATTACAGCCAAGTATTAAAGGAGTCACTGCCAGCTAAAAGCACAACTCTGGTTGAATGCCCTGTGAGTGTGCATTGGGCAAATTTCTACACAAGTTGGGAGATCTCAGCCCCTCCCCCTTATTGCTGAACCCTTATACCACAGTTAATGCGTGCTTCGCGCTGTAGGTCAGTAGGGCTCCTGGATCATATTATGGAGTAGGTTGGACGGGTCAGAAGATCTACTTGGAGCTGAAGTTAAAATTTGCATACCGAGGGGTGGGCACTGATCTTTGACTGGCTGGTCTAATAAACACGTCTTGGATGTCAAAATATTAAGTTGTGAAGAGGAGACATTTGGATCCTAATGGCGCGTACACACGATCGGAATTCTCGTCGGAAAAAGCTCTGATGGTTTTCCCGACGGAATTCCACTCAAACTGTCTTGCCTACACACGGTCACACCAAATTCCGACTGTCAAGAACGCGGTGACGTACAACACTACAACGAGCTGAGTTCAATGCATCCGAGCATGCATCGAATTGTTTCCGAGCATGCGTAGGAATTTGGCACGTCAGAATTGCTACAGACGATCGGAATTTCCGATAGAAACCTTTTCCCTCGGAAAAAATTGAGAACATGCTCTCAATTTTTTGCTGTCGGAAATTCGGCCAGCAAAATTTCCGATGGAGCCTACACCCGGTCGCATTTTCCGATGAAAAGCTCTCATCTGCTGTCTTTTTCTGGCCGGAATTCCGATCGTGTGTACGTGACATTAGTGTGCTGCACTCCTACAGACAAATTGTAACCCCCTTTATTGCCCTAAAGAGTGGATATGTCACAGTGGCTCTTACTTGACGCTGCCAAAGCTCCCATTTATCTCTGCAGCATCATGGGCAATGCCTTTTAAGGGGTAACACAGGGGCAACCTCGGCAACCAGATGTTGGCCTCTGCCACAAAACAATATTTTATCCAGATTGGAGCCGCTATGGTGATGGGTACGTCTATGACATTGGTCTTTTTTTTGTGGTGGTTATTTTCAATTATTACTATTGGCCAGTCCTTAGTTATGAATAGAGCCTCTATAACTATAGGTACGGCGATGACGTTGGTATTTTTGGTAGTAGTGATCTTATGCCCATCCCATGACAATGGTGTTCCTGCCTAGATTTTTACACGATTGTTCATTAAATTAAGGGGACAGAAAGAGTCTGAGATTTAACCATGACCCTGGCCAGTCCTTAGTTATGATAAGTGATGTACCTGCCTTAGAACATCGTCATTTTTAGGTGTCACACAATAACAGCCTAAAGGACCAGACAGGAGCCTCAACATTAATGCCTAACAATGTTGCTGACAGGTTCTCTTTAATGTTAATAGCATTTTATTCATATGATTACAAAATTGCTTTCAGAATTAAGGTGAAAGGATGAGTCTGAGATTTTTTCCAAAATCCTGCCCAATCCTTAGTTGTCATAGGAGCCTCTGTGGGGATACAGTGTCCCTCAAAATTTTCCAAATTTTGTCATGTTACAACCAAAAATGTAAATGTATTTTAATGGGATTTTATGTGATATATGTGAAAAGTGCGAGGGTGCATTTGTATGGCGCCCCCCTGAGTCAATACTTTGTAGAACCCCCTTTCGCTGCAATTACAGCTGCAAGTCTTTTTGGGGATGTCTCTACCAGCTTTGCACATCTAGAGAGGGAAATTTTTGCCCATTTTTCTTTGCAAAATATCTCAAGCTCTGTCAGATTGGATGGAGAGCGTCTGTGAACAGCAATTTTTAAGTCTTGCCACAGATTTCCAATGTGATTTAGGTCTGGACTGTGACTGGGCCATTATAACACATGAATATGCTTTGATATAAAACCATTCCATTGTAGCTCTGGCTGTATGTTTCGGGTCGTTGTACTGCTGGAAGATGAACCTCCGCCCCAGCCTCACGTCTTTTGCAGACTCTAACAGGTTCTCTTCTAAGATTGTCTTGTATTTGGCTCCATCCATCTTCCCATCAACTCTGACAAGCTTCCCTGTCCCTGCTGAAGAAAAGCCTCCCCACAAGATGATGCTGCCACCACCATGTTTCACGGTGGGGATGGTGTGTTTAGGGTGATGTGCAGTGTTAGTTTTCCCCCACACATAGAGTTTTGCTTTTAGGCCAAAAAGGTAAATTTTGGTCTCATCTGACCAGATCACCTTCTTCCACATGTTTGCTGTGTCCCCCCACATGGCTTCTTGCAAACTGCAAACGAGATTTCTTATGACTTTCTTTCACCAATGTCTTTCTTCTTGTCACTCTTCCATAAAGGGCAGATTTGTGGAGAACATGACTAATAGTTGTCCTGTGGACAGATTCTCCCCCCTGAGCTGTGGATCTCTGCAGCTCCTCCAGAGTTACCATGGACCTCTTGGCTGCTTCTCTGATGAATGCTCTCCTTGGCCAGCCGGTCAGTTTAGGTGGACGGCCATGTCTTGGTAGGTTTGCAGTTGTGCCATACTCTTTCCATTTTCGGATGATGGATTGAACAGAGCTCTGTGAGATGTTCAAAGCTTGGGATATTTTTTTGTATAACCCAACCCTGCTTTAAACTTCTCCACAACTTTATCCCTGACCTGTCTGGTGTGTTCCTTGGCCTTCATGATGAGGTTTGTTCACTAAGGTTCTCTAACAAATCTCTGAGGGCTTCACAGAACATCTGTATTTATACTGAGATTATATTACACACAGGTGGGCTCTATTTACGAATTAGGTGAATTTTGAAGGCAATTGGTTGCACTCGATTTTAGTTAGGGGTATCGGAGTAAAGGGGGCTGAATACAAAATACAAATACACTTTTCACATATTTATTTGTAAAAAAAATTGAAAACCATTTATCATTTTCCTTCCACTTCACAATTATGTGCCACTTTGTGTTAGTATATCACATAAAACCCCCATAAAATACATTTATGTTTTTGGTTGAAACATGACAAAATGTGGAAAATTTCAAGGGGTATGAATACTTTTTCAAGGCACTGTAGGTATGTCTATGACAGTGATGGCAAACCTTGGCACCCCAGATGTTTTAGAACTACATTTCCCATGATGCTCATGCACTCTGCAGTGTAGTTGAGCATCATGGGAAATGTAGTTCCAAAACATCTGGGGTGCCAAGGTTCGCCATCACTGGTCTATGACATTGGTCATTTGGGTGGTGTGATCTTATGCCAAGTGCAGTAAATTAATTATCATTCCACTGTTGTCCCTGAGACTTTCAATTATTACTAATTGAGAAATTGAATACTTTTTCAACAACTCTTCTCTTCTCTGTCTTCAGATTCTGTTTGGACATCACTGATCGTTTTCTGTAAGTACTGCAAAAGCCATCTTCACATAATTATAAATATAAATCACAGCTTCTAATGAATTGTTTATTTAGGATTGGACTCCATAAGGTTTCCATCATCCAAAAGCATGTTAAGCGTAAATTTAGTTTTAAAAGAAGGAATGTAAAAATGTTTAAAAGTACTTGCTTTAAAGTGTAGTGATACGAAACAAATACAATATAAAAATATAACAATAAAACAAGATTTGTCCTCCTAATATATCCAGAAAGTTCTTTTCACGTACAGTGAAACAAATGTGATAAACAAGTACAATATGATAAAATAACGTTGGTTTGTCCCAATTAGGGATGAGCCGAACACCCCCGGGTTCGGTTCGCACCAGAAACCTGCGAACGGACCTAAAGTTCGCGCAAACGTTAGAACCCTATTAGTTACAATGGACGCGAACGTTCGAAATCTAAAGTGCTAATTATAACGGCCAATATGCATGTTATTGTCATAAAAGAGGTTTGGGGACCCGGGTCCTGCCCCAGGGGACATGTATCAATGCAACAAGAAGTTTTAAAAACGGACGTTTTTTCGAGAGGAGTCATTTTAATGATGCATAAAGTGAAAAAAAAAGTTAAATTTCCTTTAAATATGGTACCTGGGGGGTGTCTAAAGTATGCCTGTGAAGTGGCATGTGTTTCCCGTGTTTAGAACTGTCCCTGCACAAAATGACATTTGTAAAGGAAAAAAAGTCATTTAAAACTGCTTGCGGCTTTAATGTCATGTCGCAGCTGGCTGGATTAGATGACAACAGGGCAGGAGGGGAAATACAGGGTAAGGTGGTTTTAGTGTGCTGTGTTATAGTCAAAGAGCACACACACTAACTTCTGCAGATGGCTGGCTGCCTTAGATGACAACAGGCCAGAAGGGCAGATACAGGGTAAGGTGGTTTAGTGTGCTACTGCTGTGCTATACTAACACAGAACGCACACACACTAACTACTCCTGCAGATGGCTGGATTGGTAGAGATTGAGAACAGCACTGAGAAGAATAAAATATCCCTGCCTATTTTTCATCTTTCCCTACACTAATCCCCAGAATTCACACACAGAAATTAATCACAAGCAAAGAATGTCACTAACACTGGTCCTTAATGCCGAAACACACTACATGAGGCCGCCGGCGCGGCAGCCTTATAGAGTGTGGGGCGTGTACTAAACCCCCTGAGCTATAATTGGCCACAGGCATCCTGTCTGTGGCCAATTATTGCTCTCCTCGCCGCTGGCTCTATGATTGGCCAAGCATGCGGGGTCACAGTGCATGCTTGGCCAATCATCAGCCAGCAATGCACTGCGACTGGCGCAGTGCATTGTGGACCGTTCGCATCACAGGAATTTGATGCGAATGGCCCTCAGAGTTCTGGTTCCGACTAGCGGACGAACGGCCGATGTTCGATTCGAACATGGGTTCGAATCGAACACCGGGCCCATCCCTAGTCCCAATATATCCAGGAGGTCCTTTTCACGGGGAGTGAAACAATTGTGATAACAAACAAATGCAATATAACAATGTAACAATATAACAACATAATAGGTGTCATGAAAGGAGCCTGAACACAGGCATCCAACACAAGTGAACAGATCGATGGGCTGCACTAAAGGAATCAGGCTCCAAAGGTAGTGATGAGATAAATATTTATTAATAATAAATACACACGTGAACACAGCAAACACAAACAAGCAAGAACACAAATAACACAGCAAACCCCCAAGCCCTAATCTAACTAACTAACTAACAATACACTCAAGGCAATGGAACATATATATATATATATATATATATATATATACACACACACACACACATGTATATACAAGGCAGGGAGGAGAGACAAGGGGGGAAACAGGAAGCAAGGGAACATCAAGGCAGGAATCAGGGGACGGGTCTCTGGAACCAGGTAAAGGGGGACAGCATCCAGGACAGGGCAGGAAGGGAATAAAGGGTCAGATAGCAGGTACAGGTTACAGGTCCAGGATCAGGATCAGGATCAGGTTACAGCACAGGCAAGACAAGGCTACAGAACGGAATACTGAAGCACTGAGCTTCAGTGAGGGACAGGCTTATATAGTCTCAGCAGTTCCACAACAGGTGCAGCTAGATTGCTGGCATGTCCATCTGCTGGGAGACCCCCGCTGGTGGCCACCAGAACTGCACCCTTTGGTGTCGAAGGAAGTAGTGACACCACCAGGCGATCCAGGTAATAACACCATTCCTGACAATGTCCATCGGCTGGGAGACCCCTGCTGGTGGCCACCAGAACTGCACCCTTTGATGCCAAAAGGAAACAGTGACACCAGCAGGCGATCCAAGTAATAGCACCGTTCCTGACAGTTCCCCCCTAAGGAGTGGCCTCTGGACACTCCATTCTGTCCTAGATCTGGCAGTGCGTGTAAAAGTGGAAGAGTCCCAAAAAGTCTTCTCTGTGACGGCAGACTTCCTTGCGCTCTCTGGCCAGAGTCTCTTAACCTACTAGGAGGCGTGCCACCCGAGTCCGACAATGGGACATATACCCCACCACCAGGGTCTGGAAGTTTAGATCTGGAAATAAAAACAAACAGGGCAGCAGGCTCCGGGTCATCAGGCTGGGCAGCGAGCGTCGGTTCATCAGGCTGGGCAGCGGACAGGAACTCATCAGGCTGGGCAGCGAACAGGAACTCATCAGGCTGGGCAGCGGACAGGAACTCATCAGGCTGGGCAGCGGACAGGAACTCATCAGGCTGGGCAGCGGACAGGAACTCATCAGGCTGGGCAGCGGACAGGAACTCATCAGGCTGGGCAGCGGACAGGAACACCTCAGGCTGGGCAGCTGACAGGAACACCTCAGGCTGGGCAGCAGACAGGAACACCTCAGGCTGGGCAGCAGACAGGAACACCTCAGGCTGGGCAGCAGACAGGAACACCTCAGGCTGGGCAGCAGACAGGAACACCTCAGGCTGGGCAGCAGACAGGAACACCTCAGGCTGGGCAGCAGACAGGAACACCTCAGGCTGGGCAGCAGACAGGAACACCTCAGGCTGGGCAGCAGACAGGAACACCTCAGGCTGGGCAGCAGACAGGAACACCTCAGGCTGGGCAGCAGACAGGAACACCTCAGGCTGGGCAGCAGACAGGAACACCTCAGGCTGGGCAGCAGACAGGAACACCTCAGGCTGGGCAGCAGACAGGAACACCTCAGGCTGGGCAGCAGACAGGAACACCTCAGGCTGGGCAGCAGACAGGAACACCTCAGGCTGGGCAGCAGACAGGAACACCTCAGGCTGGGCAGCAGACAGTGGCTCATCAGGCTGGGCAGCAGGCACGGGCACATCAGGCTGGGCAGCAGGCACGGGCACATCAGGCTTGGCAGCAGGCACGGGCACATCAAGCTGGGCAGCGGGCACATCAAGCTGGGCAGCAGGCACGGGCACATCAAGCTGGGCAGCGGGCACATCAAGCTGGGCAGCGGGCACGGGCACATCAAGCTGGGCAGCGGGCACATCAAGCTGGGCAGCGGGCACGGGCACATCAAGCTGGGCGGCAGGCACGGGCACATCAAGCTGGGCGGCAGGCACGGGCACATCAAGCTGGGCAGCAGGCACGGGCACATCAAGCTGGGCGGCAGGCACGGGCACATCAAGCTGGGCAGCGGGCACGGGCACATCAAGCTGGGCAGCGGGCACGGGCACATCAAGCTGGGCGGCAGGCACGGGCACATCAAGCTGGGTGGCAGGCACGGGCACATCAGAATGGAGGGCTGGCAGCGGGTCAGCAGACTGGAGAACTGGCAGCGGGTCATCAGACTGGAAAACTGGCAGCGGGTCATCAGACTGGAAAACTGGCAGCGGGTCATCAGACTGGAAAACTGGCAGCGGGTCATCAGACTGGAAAACTGGCAGCGGGTCATCAGACTGGAAAACTGGCAGCGGGTCATCAGACTGGAAAACTGGCAACGGGTCATCAGACTGGAAAACTGGCAGCGGATCATCAGACTGGAAAACTGGCAGCGGATCATCAGACTGGAAAACTGGCAGCGGATCATCAGACTGGAAAACTGGCAGCGGATCATCAGACTGGAAAACTGGCAGCGGATCATCAGACTGGAAAACTGGCAGCGGATCATCAGACTGGAAAACTGGCAGCGGATCATCAGACTGGAAAACTGGCAGCGGATCATCAGACTGGAAAACTGGCAGCGGGTCATCAGACTGGAAACCTGGCAGCGGGTCATCAGACTGGAAAACTGGCAGCGGGTCATCAGACTGGAAAACTGGCAGCGGGTCATCAGACTGGAAAACTGGCAGCAGGACATCAGACTGGGAAGCTGAGACATCAGGCTGGAAGGCCGGCACCAGGACATCAGACTGGAAGGCTGGGACATCAGGCTTGAGGGCTGGAACATCAGGCTGGAAGGCTGGAACATCAGGCTGGAAGGCTGGCATCGGAACATCAGACTGGAAGGCTGGGACGTCAGGCTGGAAGGCTAGGACATCAGACTGGAAGGCTGGAACGTCAGGCTGGAGGGCTGGCACCAGGACATCAGACTGGAAGGCCGGCACCAGGACATCAGACTGGAAGGCTGGGACATCAGGCTGGAAGGCTGGGACATCAGGCTGGAGGGCTGGCACCAGGACATCAGACTGGAAGGCTAGGACATCAGGCTTGAGGGCTGGGACATCAGGCTGGAAGGCTGGAACATCAGGCTGGAGGGCTGGCACCAGGACATCAGACTGGAAGGCTAGGACATCAGGCTGGAAGGCTGGAACATCAGGCTGGAGGGCTGGCACCAGGACATCAGACTGGAAGGCTAGGACATCAGGCTGGAAGGCTGGAACATCAGGCTGGAGGGCTGGCACCAGGACATCAGGCTGGAAGGCTAGTACTGGCTCTTCAGGCTGGATTGCTGGCACCTCCGGCTGGAACTCTGGCGCTTCAGGCTGGGACAGATTAGTGGGTGTGGAGGCAGATTGGGTTACTGGCAGGATCGTTTTGGTCGGGAAGAACTTTCGTTTTTTCTTTGACTTGGTCGCTGAAGCTTTGTAGGTTGGGGGTGCAGCAGACAGGAAAGGAGTGTTGGGATATGGCAGAGAAGAGGTAGGGGAGTTGTATGCAGGATAGGTACAGGGAGAGGAGACCGGATATGAATATTTGGTTGGGAGCAATGTATACTGGGTGGCAACTGGGTTTGGTATGGGTGATGGGGAAACATACATTTGGGTAGGCTGGTATCTGATGGCAGAAGTGGTTGATTTGGCTGGGGCTAATTTTGCATCATGTCAGACCATGCTGAAAGTATGGGTTGTACAAACTGTGGATTTAAGTTTCCCTGTCTAACAAAAGACTGAGCAGACACAATGCACTCAGCAATCACCTGTGGGGAACAGCCAGAGTAGTGCTCACAGAAATCGGCAGGATCATCTTCAAAAAGCCATACTAAGGATACAACCTGATTCATATCAAAAGGGGGAGTGTAATCATCACGGCCTTCAGGAATACAGGGCAGGGCCAGCTCTGTACAAATCTTGATCAGAGGCTGTACGTCCTCAAAAAGAAAACTGCCCTGATCAACGAAAACATGGGCCATACGGATGCACTCCAGTAGTTGCTCCCTAGTATAGTCACCCAAAGTCTGATGACAAAAATCTCTTTCTTCCATTGCCAGGAGCGAAAGATACAATATATCTTCCGGATGCATCTTTCTTGGCAATAGCAAGTGTCCAGACCCAATTCCCAAGTGCAGCCGATCTGTTTGTATGGCTTCAGTATTCTGTCATGAAAGGAGCCTGAACACAGGCATCCAACACAAGTGAACAGATCGATGGGCTGCACTAAAGGAATCAGGCTCCAAAGGTAGTGATGAGATAAATATTTATTAATAATAAATACACACGTGAACACAGCAAACCCAAACAAGCAAGAACACAAATAACACAGCAAACCCCCAAGCCCTAATCTAACTAACTAACTAACAATACACTCAAGGCAATGGAACATATATATATATACATGTATATACAAGGCAGGGAGGAGAGACAAGGGGGGAAACAGGAAGCAAGGGAACATCAAGGCAGGAATCAGGGGACGGGTCTCTGGAACCAGGTAAAGGGGGACAGCATCCAGGACAGGGCAGGAAGGGAATAAAGGGTCAGATAGCAGGTACAGGTTACAGGTCCAGGATCAGGTCCAGGATCAGGATCAGGATCAGGATCAGGATCAGGATCAGGATCAGGATCAGGATCAGGATCAGGATCAGGATCAGGATCAGGATCCAGCACAGGCAAGACAAGGCTACAGAACGGAATACTGAAGCACTGAGCTTCAGTGAGGGACAGGCTTATATAGTCTCAGCAGTTCCACAACAGGTGCAGCTAGATTGCTGGCATGTCCATCTGCTGGGAGACCCCCGCTGGTGGCCACCAGAACTGCACCCTTTGGTGTCGAAGGAAGTAGTGACACCACCAGGCGATCCAGGTAATAACACCATTCCTGACAATGTCCATCGGCTGGGAGACCCCTGCTGGTGGCCACCAGAACTGCACCCTTTGATGCCAAAAGGAAACAGTGACACCAGCAGGCGATCCAAGTAATAGCACCGTTCCTGACAATAGGATTTGTCCCAATAGATCCACAAGATCATTTTCAAATAGTCGTATCTTTTTATTAACCCATCTCCACCCTTGGCAAAGTCAGTGGTAAAGGAAACCGTTGTTGTGGAGCTGGGTCATGTAGATGGGGGGGGGGAGCTTTTTGAGCCACATCCAGAGGTGGAGAGGGCATATGCCGCAGCTGGAGGTGGTGGGCGGATACGTCGCAGGAAATGATATGCTGGCAGGATTGTTTTAAGCAATACCAATGCTAACATACAGTATATATCATTTGATGTATGATGATTGTCTCTAATAAATATTCCCTCCTTACAGGTGTGAGCACCCTCTTAGTCTCTGGTACAGCAGCAATTTCTAGTAAGTGATCATTTTATTTACAAAAACTTATGACATCATCGCTCCAGCTTTGCTGATGTGTCTTCAGGGCTCTTTCTGTGTGCAGCAAAACAGGTGGAAAATAGGAAAATCCATGTTTTTTCATCCATTCCAAACTGTCCATTCCCACCGATGCATCACAAATGATCCATTCCCACCGATGCATCACAAATGATCGATTCTCTTTCATGTGTGTTGCTCCTTCTTCCTTTTCCCATGATCAGCCTGAGGATGGTAAAGTAACACCGATCTCTATCAGAGGGAGAGGTGTTGCTGTTCTGGCTGTGCCTTCTGGAATTGCAGAATCACCAATGATTGTTGCCTTGCAGTCATGCTGGTCCTCTGATTTGGGTGACTTGGGTAGTAGTCAAGCCATTAGGTAAACAGGACAGCCAGGCAAGAAGCATTTCCGGAAAGAGGTCATCAGTGGCACCCTCTATTTCTTTCAGCCCAGGTATCCTTTAATGTTCTTTTGTGTATCTATCAACAGAATACTGTCCGTATATATATATATATATCGAATTATTTGCTTATATTACAGTGCACAAACGTTCCGTGGAGGAGGTGCCTAAAATCCAAGCTCAGAGATCTCAGGAGGACCCCATATATAAATCTGCTGGAAAAGGTAGGAAAAATCGGTCAACTTTTATACCTGTGAGAAGGCTGATCGAATGAACTCTTTCACTTCCCTTTGTTTCTTTTTCCTGTCCCTTTCCTTTTTCATTTCCATTTGCTTTTCATTTTCCTTTTCTTTTTTCATTTCCCTTTGCTTTCCCTTTGTTTCTTTTTCCTTTTTTCTTTCCCTTTCACTCGCCTATTTTCACGTTCCCATTGCCGAAAACTATCAACAATTCCTTCGCTTTTCAGTAGGCAAGCTCCATTTTCAATTCACGTGCCTTCCCTTCGGGCTATCAACTTCTCCGCGTGTGTTTTCAAAAACTCTGTTGGCAGTGGTAGCTCTTCTGAGAACCAGGGGAATTCGTCTACATCACTTTTTAGACGACCTTCTACTATTGGCACAAGACAGAGAACAGCTTCTAATTCACAGACGGCAAGTTATCTCCACTCTACAGGAGTTCGGGTGGATACAGGAGAAGAGCCAACTGACCCCTTCACAAACCCTTTTTTTTTTTTTCCCTTTCATTTTCCTTTTCTTCTTTTTCCATTCTCTTTTAAAATTAAAACATGCTTTATTGGCCAGGCCAAATATATTTATCAGCCTCGCCATTGAGGAGTTATTTATGGTTTAGGGGTGACAGTGGAACCTTGATCATAAGACTGATTGAACCCAATTACCAATCCTTTGGCCTTTAAACCAATTTCTCTATACAGTGCATTGAAAAAGTATTCATACCCCTTGAGATGTTCCACATTTTGTCATGGTACAACCAAAAACTTAAAGCGGTTCTGCACACATTTCATTTAGTAAATCTCTTTGCCTTCCAAATCAGGCAAAGAGTACTAAATGAAGTGTGTTTTTTTTTTTTTCCACTTACCTTGTAATCGCTGACTTTCCTCTGTCTCTTCGGCGGTGGGCGGGGTCTCTGCGTCGATCCTCGTCACGCCGCACTGTCTCCTGGGATCTGGTGTCATTGATCCCAGGAGTCAGTGCAGACATCTTCCGAAATCTTTTCGGAAGATGTGGCCAAAATCTTGCGAGATTTCGGAAGATGTCCACGATCGTGAGCTACACTTTGCCGTTACTGCGCACGCGCGAGATCGGCGCAGTAACGGCGGTGCATGCTGGGCCATCTGAAGTGCCTGTGGGGTTTCACATGCCCACAGGCAAGATGGCAACCAGCAGGAAAGATTTTCTAAAATTCTTTTATCTGACGAAAACCGGCAGCAGTGAGTTACAGAAATGGGACACGTGAGTACTTAAACTAGATCTCATAAGCCATTGCATTGCACTAAAAAAAAAAAAAAAACATACAGACAGTGCAGAACCGCTTTAAACATATTTTATTGGGATTTTATGTGATAGACCAACACAAAGTGGCCCATAATTGTGAAGTGGAAGGAAAATTATAAATGTTTTTCAAATTTTTTTTTTACAAATAAATATGTGAAAAGTGTGGGGGGGGGGGGCATTTGTATTCAGCCCCCTTTTACTCTGATACCCCTAAACTAAAATCTAGTGAAACCAATTGCCTTCAGAAGTCACCTAATTAGTAAATAGAGTCCACCTGTGTGTAATTTAATCTCAGTATAAATAGAGCTGTTCTGTGAAGCCCTCAGAGGTTTGTTAGAGAACCTTAGTGAACAAACAGCATCATGATGGCCAAGGAACCCACCAGACAGGTCAGGGATAAAGTTGTGGATAAGTATAAAGCAGGGTTGGGTTATACAAAAAAAATCTCCCAAGCTTTGAACATCCCACGGAGCTCTGTTCAATCCATCATCGGAAAATGGAAAGAGTATGGCACAACTGCAAACCTACCAAGACATGGGCGTCCACCTAAACTGACCGGGCCGGGCAAGGAGAGCATTCATCAGAGAAGAGCCAAGAGGTCCATGGGAACTCTGGAGGAGCTGCAGAGATCCACAGCTAAGGTGGGAGAATCTGTCCACAGGACAACTATTAGTCGTGTTCTCCACAAATCTGCCCTTTATGGAAGAGTGACAAGAAGAAAGACATTGGTGAAAGAAAGTCATAAGAAGTCCTGTTTGTAGTTTGTGAGAAGCCATGTGGGGGAGGGGAGCAAACATGTGGAAGAAGGTGATCTGGTCAGATGAGACCAAAATTGAACTTTTTGGCCTAAAACCAAAACGCTATGTGTGACGGAAAACTAACACTGCACATCACCCTGAACACACTGTGAAACATGGTGGTGGCAGCATCATGTGGTGGGGATGCTTTTCTTCAGCAGGGACAGGGAAGCTGGTCAGAGATGATGGGAAGATGGATGGAGCCAAATACAGGGCAATCTTAGAAGAAAACCTGTTAGAGTCTGCAAAAGACTTGAGACTGGGGGGGAGGTTCATCTTCCAGCAGGACAACGACCCGAAACATACAGCCAGAGCTACAGTGGAATGGTTCAGATCAAAGCATATTCATGTGTTAGAATGGCCCAGTCACAGTCCAGACCTAAATCTAATTAAGAATCTGTGGCAAGACTTGAAAATTGCTGTTCACAGACGCTCTCCATCCAATCTGACAGAGCTTGAGATATTTTGCAAAGAAGAATGGGCAGAAATGTCCTCTCTAGATGTGCAAAGCTGGTAGAGACATCCCCAAAAAGACTTGCAGCTGTAATTGTAGAGAAAGGGGGTTCTACAAAGTATTGACTCCGGGGGGCGCCATACAAATGTACCCCCCCACACTTTTCACAGATTTATTTGTAAAAGATTTTGCAAAACATTTATCATTTTCCTTCCACTTCACAATTATGGGCCACTTTGTGTTGGTCCATCACATAAAATCCCAATAAAATACATTTACGTTTTTTGGTTGTAACATGACAAACTGTGGAAAATTTCAAGGGGTATGAATACTTTTACAGGCACTGTATATACTCCAAGAGTGACTTTTTCCAGGAGGTCATTGAACAGACATCTAAGCCCCCGTACACACGGTTGGAAATTCCGACCACAAAATCCGTCCGTTTTTATCCGACGGATTTAGTCCGACACTGGTGTTGCATACACACGGTCAGACAAAGTTGTCAGAAAATCCAATCGTTCCGAACGTGGTGACGTCCGCTGCGTACGACGGAACTACGTAGAGGCTAGTAGCCAATAGCTTTGGTCTCGTAATTTGATCTGAGCATGCGTGGCACTTTGTCCGTCGGAAATTCTCAACACGCGATCGGAAAAAGTCAGATCGGATTTTGTTGTCGGAAAATTTGAGATCCTGCTCTCAAATTTTTTTCCGTCGGAAATACCGACGAAAAAAGTCTGCTAGAGCCCCCACACGATCGGATTTTCCGACAACATGGTCCGATCGGACTTTTTCCATCGGAATATCCGACCGTGTGTACGGGGCATTAGACTTGTTACCCTTTTGTCTTTTTCAGAGATGTGCACTGTAATTTGTAAAGTGGATGACCCCCCCATCGTTCTGAAACTGAATGAAGACTCAAAACTTCTGAAGACAGATATACGCTGTCCGGACAAAGAGGAATATTGGAAGATTGAAACCTGTTTCCAAAATGATTCCTTACTAAAATTGTCATTTAAAAAAGGAGAAGCTGGATCTCTATTCATAGAACACGGCACAGGAAGGGATCAGTCCACTTATGTAGATATGAAAAATGAAGGTAAGCTATGAGGCTTTCTATTACCATTATCCATGCATGCAGGGCCCTCTTTAATATTGATTGGACCCGGGCAAAACTTTTCTTGGGGCCCCTCCATGCAGTTTTGCATTCCACCTGCTCTGAGACATACAATAAATAGCAGCTATTGTGATTGGTTGCCAGAGGTTACATTGTATCATTACCGCTCACTGACTGGTTGCCAGAGGTTACATTGTATCATTACCGCTCACTGACTGGTTGCCAGAGGTTACATTTGTGACGGACCCAGCCGGGCCACGGGCTGTTGGAGGGGACTGAGTGCGAGCCTGTTGCCCTGCGATTATGGGCCCTGGCATTTGGGGGAACAGTGCTCTTTGCAAGCCTGGGACCCCTGAGCTGGTGATACTTGGATTCAGGTCCATGCTGGCCCCCCAATACACATAGAATCTGTATGTGTATTTGGCATATTAGCAAGAGACGCTAATGTCATGACTCATGAACTCCAGCCACCTGTGTTATGTAATTGAGTATAGTCTGGCTTGTAGAAGTGTTCACCTATTGTTGTGTGTGCTAATTAACCCTGCAATTGAATGATGGAGCCCAGTGTTGATTAAGATAATTAGCTCATGCTAATTAGGTTAGGCTTGAGTCATCTGTCAACTGTATATAAGTGTGACATGTCAAATAAAGATTATTCCTGATGTAGCCTACACTGGTGTTGTCTGGTGACTGGGGGAGCTAATGGGTCTTGGATTGTGTGGTACCGGACAGAGGAAGCAGGTACGGCGGACATCTTGGGTACGAGGTCCGTCACAACATTGTATCATTACCGCTCACTGACTGGTTGCCAGAGGTTACATTGTATCATTACCGCTCACTGACTGGTTGCCAGAGGTTACATTGTATCATTACCGCTCACTGACTGGTTGCCAGAGGTTTCATTGTATCATTACCGCTCACTACTGGTTGCTAGAGGTTACAGCACATGATTTCTGCTTGTTGATTGGTTGCTAGAGATTACTGTGGATATGACCTCAGGGGGGCATGATATACATATCAATGCCACCGGCCGCCCCTATTTACATATGAATGCTGCCGCTATTTACATATCAATGCCGGTAATGTACATGTAAACACAGGGTCTGCAGATGAATCATCTTTACACAACAATAGGGCAGAGCTGGGCAGCATTAGTAGCAGCACTTCACACTGAGATATTGGGACACAGCACAGGACTAAAACCTCAAGGGACGAGGGAATTTAAACCAGGATAGTTGGCAAGCATGAGGCAGCTGCTTTGGGCCCCACAACAATCACAGGGCCCAGGGCAGCTGCCCCTTTTGCCCTGCCTGAAAAACGGCCCTGCATACATGGTATTGATGATGCTGATCAAACATTGCGAATGACTAAAGGAAAAAGTGAATTTAATTCTTTATAATTGCTTTATTGGTGCGTTTTTTTCCTTGATATACAGACAGATAGATTATCTATAGGTTTTTGCCTTTGTGGCAAACCCCATTCACGTCAATGGGGGGGGGGGGGTGGGGGGATAATCTTGTTGTTAGATTCTGATCATTTGTAAGGCTAATAAGCAAGATATGTCAAATAAAAGGCATTGGAAACCAGACACTGCCATGGGGGGGACATAAACCAATGCAAAATGTTTAAAAAAATTAAACACTATCACTACCTACACAGAATCAGTGTTGGAAACAGTTCCAACAAACACTGAATAATATGGCTGCTGACCAGGATAAAGGCTATGCACTGCATGCTAGGGCGTTCCCTATTTCTGGAGGGAAGCCTGCAAAGATTTTGGCCAAAGTTTGGTGAACCCACCCATACCATGGCAACTGATGATGCTGATCCAGAGCAGGTGACATGTAGGCCTGCCGCCAACATTCAGTAGAGGATGGAATTCTGGCTCCCCCAGACCTGCTTCACCTCTGACTCTCTGCCATGCAGCAAGAGACAAAATATGGGGCGCTGATATTATTGGGGGACTGTGTGATTAGGGGGCTCTGTGATGGGGGTACACTGATGTGATGAGAACACTTGGTGATGGGGGGAATCTGATGTGATGGGGGGGGGGCCTCTTGTGTGATGAGGGGGACCTCTGATGTGATATGGAGGACCTTTGATGTGATGGAAGAACCTTCTGCTGTGATGACAGGACCTCTAATGTGATGGGGGACCTCTGCTATGAAAAGTACACCTCTGATGTGATAGGAGGACCTCGGCTATGATGGGGTTTTGATGAGTTGACCTCTGATATGATGGGGGACTTTGGCTATGGCAAAGGGACCGCTGATGTGATGGGGGGACCTCAGCTTTGACAAGGGGGCCTCTGACGTGATGTGGGGAGCTTGGCTATGATGAGGGGACCTCTGATGTGATGGGAGGGGCTCGGCTTTGACGAGGGGACCTCTTATGTGTTGGGGAGGGCTCTGACATGATGGGGGGACCTCAACTTTGATGAAGGGACCTCTGACGTCATGAAGGGAGCTTGGCTATGACAAGGGGACCTCTGACGTGATGGGGGGACCTCAACTTTGACAAGGGGACCTCTGATGTGATGGAGGGAGCTTGGCTATGACGAGGGGACCTCTGATGTGATGGGAGGAGCTTGGCTTTGACAAGGGGACCTCTTATGTGTTGGGGGGACCTCTGACATGATGGGGGGACCTCAACTTTGATGAGGGGACCTCTGACGTCATGAAGGGAGCTTGGCTATGACAAGGGGACCTCTGACATGATGGGGGGACCTCAACTTTGACAAGGGGACCTCTGACGTGATGGAGGGAGCTTGGCTATGACGAGGGGACCTCTGATGTGATGGGAGGAGCTTGGCTTTGACGAGGGGACCTCTTATGTGTTGGGGGGACCTCTGACATGATGAGGGGACCTCTGCTGTGATGGGGGGACTTCTGATGTGATGGGGGGACATCTGACATGAAGAGGGGACTTCTGACGTGATGAGAGGACCTTCTGCTGTAATTAGGGGACCTTTGATGTGATGAGAGGACCTTCTGATGTAATGACAGGACCTCTGATGTGATGGGGGGCCTCTGACGTGATTGGGGGATCTCGGCTATAATGAGGGGGCCTCTGATATGAGGGGACCTCTGACATGATCGGAGGACCTCTGACGTCATGGGACGACCTCTCATGTGAATAGGGGTTTCTGATGTGATGGGACGACCTCTCATGTGAATAGGGGTTTCTGATATGATGGGGGGCCTCTGACGTGATTGGGGGATCTCGGCTATGACGAGGGGACCTCTGATGTGATGGGAGGGGCTCGGTTTTGACGAGGGGACCTGTGACATGATGGGGGGACCTCAACTTTGATGAGGGGACCTCTGACGGCATGAAGGGAGCTTGGCTATGACAAGGGGACCTCTGACATGATGGGGGGACCTCAACTTTGACAAGGGGACCTCTGACGTGATGGAGGGAGCTTGGCTATAATGAGGGGACCTCTGATGTGATGGGAGGAGCTTGGCTTTGACGAGGGGACCTCTTATGTGTTGGGGGGACCTCTGACATGATGAGGGGACCTCTGCTGTGATGGGGGGACTTCTGATGTGATGGGCGGACATCTGACATGAAGAGGGGACTTCTGACGTGATGAGAGGACCTTCTGCTGTAATTAGGGGACCTTTGATGTGATGAGAGGACCTTCTGATGTAATGACAGGACATCTGATGTGATGGGGGGGCCTCTGAAGTGATAGAGGGGGCCTCTGATATGAGGGGACCTCTGACATGATCGGAGGACCTCTGACGTCATGGGACGACCTCTCATGTGAATAGGGGTTTCTGATGTGATGGGGGGGTCTCTGGTTTGAAGAGGGATTTCCGATGTGAAGGGGGGCTTCTGAAGTGAAGTTAATTTCACCAAGGCAGTTACATGCATTGTCCCAGACTCAGGATTTCCCATTTTTTTTAAACCAGAGTGCTTTGGGATTTTGCATACTTCTAAAGGGTGTCACAACTGAAAATAGTTGAGAAACGCTGATCTAACTCATGTTTTTTTTTTTTTTTTTTAGCATGCTACTCATCTGTGGAGGACCAGACTGAAACCCCAACACCAAAACCAGATGAATCACAAAATGAAGCCAAGAAAGGTATAGCCATTCTTCACAGCCTAAGAGACATCTTGATGAAAAGGCCACTTTATCATGCCTTATGTGCACTTTGGTGTGTACCCCGGTGTATGGTGTTACCGGTACCTACCAGGGTCAGGGATGCATGGTCCACCGACAGCTTAGTGAATAGCCTCACCATTGATTCTGCTAAATGGCCAAGTCTTCTGGGTTGCCATTTTGGCCTGCATTATCCCTGGGCCTTCCACAACCATCCCAAAGTGGGACCATTTCTAGGAGGGAAGCTTCTACACCAAGATGGCAAGAAGGTTCTCTGAACCTGAATCTAATGCTAAAGAGGCCCTCTAACCAAAACCCATCCAATGTATTTAAGACCTCTGCATAAAAGTAACTTTTTAATCTCATCTGTACCATCTATTTAAATATGTCATTGGGTACAATTTGTCTTATTACAGGGTGCCCACCATCCGTGAAGGATTGCTTGGAAACCAAGAGACAGAATGTGACTGATGTTTCCAATTTTTGGACAAAATTTACCGGTAAGGGTTCCTCACAATTTGAAATCTGCCCCTCTTGGCTCAGTGGCAGTCTATCATTTTCTCCTCTGGATTATAAGAAAATTATACTCCACAGAAATTGGGCTTTTCTTTGTTCTTCTCATTCTGTTAGCTGCCTGACACCCCCCCCCCCCCCTCTAGCTCTTAGTGCCTGAAATATGTTAGGATAACAAGAGTATGCAAAAAAAAACGAATTCTAATCCACAGGCCTCTCATAGTTAAATACTTATCAACATTTCAGTTCTGATCCCTGGGACACCCTTCCCACAGTCCACCTCTGGCACACCCATTGACAGCGTGGTTTTGCCCCGCAGCCTACCCACAGTCCACCTCAAGCATTCCCACTGAAGGGTGGTCCCACCCAGACCACAAGCACTTCCTAGAATGCCCAAACCCTGTCATAATTATGCAGAGACTGGCCATTCATGACCCCCCCCCCCCCCATCACCATACTGAATGTCTTTGAGTTATTGCTCATGCACAGTAACTTAACCGCTTCCTGACTGCCTCACACAGATATACTACGGCAGAGGGTCACGTACAGGCAGATTAACGTACCTGTACGTTGCCCTTTAAGAGGCGGTGCGCGCCCGCCGGGAGCTCCGTGACAGAGGGGGCTGTGATTTTTAAGGGGCACTGTGAGAGGGGGCTGTGATTTTAGGGGCACTGTGACAGGGGGGGGCTGTGATGTGAGGGGGGGGCTGTGATTGCAAGGGGCACTGTGACGGGGGCGGGGAACTGTGATTTTAGGGGCACTGTGACGAGGGGGCTGTGATTGTAGGGGCACTGTGATGGGGGGGCTGTGATTGTAGGGGCACTGTGATGGGGGGCTGTGATTGTAGGGGCACTGTGATGGGGGGGCTGTGATTGTAGGGGCACTGTGACGGGGGGCTGTGATTGTAGGGGCACTGTGACGGGGGGCTGTGATTGTAGGGGCACTGTGAGAGGGGGCTGTGATTTGTAGGGGCACTGTGATGGGGGGCTGTGATTGTAGGGGCACTGTGAGAGGGGGCTGTGATTTGTAGGGGCACTGTGACAGGGGGCTGTATTTTTAGGGGCAATGTGATGGGGGGGGCTGTGATTTTAGGGGCACTGTGATGGGGGGGGCTGTGATTTTAGGGGCACTGTGACAGGGGGGCTGTGATTGTAGGGGCACTGTGATGGGGGTGCTGTGATTGTAGGGGCACTGTGACGGGGGGCTGTGATTGTAGGGGCACTGTGATGGGGGGGCTGTGATTTTAGGGGAACTGTGATGGGAGGGGGCTATGATTTTAGGGGCACTGTGACGGGGGGCTGTGATTGTAGGCTGTGTCACATTATCAGTGCAGTACCAGTAGTGCCCACCAGTCGGGTACCCGCGATCGTCTCACGGTCAGGAAGAACGGGGAGATGCTGATGTAAACAAGCATCTCCCCATTCTGCCTAGTGACAGGACACTGATCACAGCTCCCTGTAATGGGGATCGCTGATCAGTGATGTGTCATACGTAGTCCCTCCCCCCCCCACAGTTAGAATCACTCCCTAGGACACACTTAACCCCTACAGCACCACCTAGTGGTTAACCCCTTCACTGCCAGTCTCCTTTTGACAGTAATCAATGCAATTTTTGAGCATTGATCTAAGATTGACTAATGCCAATGGTCCCAAAAATGTGTCAAAATTGTCCTATGTGTCCGCCATAATGTCGCAGTCACGATAAAAATCGCTGATCGCCGCCATTACTAGTAAAAAAAAAAAAAAAATTATCAATAAAAATGCCATAAAACTATCCCCTATTTTGTAGACGCTATAACTTTTGTGCAAACCAATTTATAAACGCTTATTGCAATTTATTTACCAAAAATATGTAGAAGAATACGTATCGGCCTAAACTGAGGAAGAAAAACATTTTTTTAATATATTTTTTGGGCATATTTATTATAGCAAAAAGTAAAAAATATTGCTTTTTTTTTTTTCAAAATTGTCGCTCTTTTTTTGTTTATAGCGCAAAAAATTAAAACCGCAGAGGTGATCAAATACCACCAAAAGAAAGCTCTATTTGTGGAAAATAAAGGACATCAATTTTGTTTAGGAGCCACGTCGCACGACCGCGCAATTGTCAGTTAACGTGACGCAGTGCCGAATCGAGTTCTCTGGTCAGGAAGGGGGTAAAATCTTCCGGGGCTGAAGTGGTTAAAGCAATATTACATAAGTAAATATTACAGAAAATAAATAAATAAAAGCTGATCACTGTAAGCACCCCTGCCAGTGGTAAATGGTTTGTCTCATCCCTATAACTGATACATCTGCAGGACGGCTTGTTCTTTTGAAAAACAGCAGATTTACTGGCCAGATCACCAGGTAAAAATAAAGGAAAGGAAGCCTAAAAAAATTATACTAATGCAGCCATCACACCTAAGAATTGGTAAGCTGCAATATAATAAAATGTTTACTTTTGGGTTCCTTTACCACTTTAAATAGGAGTGACATGGCCCAGAATACAGCATCATTGGGATTGAGGTCCAAGATACGGGACTGCCCCTCCAAATCCAGGCCAGTTGACATCTATGTAGTTACCTAGCCACAGGGGCGTTGCTAGGTCTACAAAAGATCTGGGGCTAGAGCCCATAGCAGCGTAGTAAAGAAAGTCAAACGCAGGCATATATATGTATATAATATGTGTGTGTGTGTGTGTGTATGTATCCCCATAGAGCCCCCCCCCCCTTACATCAGGGTCCCCCGAGAGCCTCCCCCTTGCATCAGGGTCCCCAGAGAGCCTCCCCCTTGCATCAGGGTCCCCAGAGAGCCTCCCCCTTGCATCAGGGTCCCCAGAGAGCCTCCCCCTTGCATCAGTGTCCCCAGAGAGCCTCCCCCTTGCATCAGGGTCCCCAGAGAGCCTCCCCCTTACATCAGGGTCCCCAGAGAGCCTTCCCCTTGCATCAGGGTCCCCAGAGAGCCTCCCCCTTGCATCAGGGTCCCCAGAAAGCCTCCCCCTTGCATCAGGGTCCCCAGAGAGCCTCCCCCTTGCATCAGGATCCCCAGAGTGCCTCCCCCTTGCATCAGGATCCCCAGAGAGCCTCCCCCTTGCATCAGGGTCCCCAGAGAGCCTCCCCTTAAATCAGGGTCCCCAGAGAGCCTCCCCCTTAAATCAGGGTCCCCAGAGAGCCTCCCCCTTAAATCAGGGTCCCCAGAGAGCCCTCCACTTACATCAGAGTCCCCAGAGAGCCTCCCCTCCCCTTGTGACCCATGTAGAGATTCTGGGCTATAGCCCCAAAAGCCACCCCCTAGTGACGCCACTGCCTAGCCATAAAACTGATCCAATGTCACCTAATGCCGCGTACACACGATCGGAATTCTCGTCAGAAAAAACTCTGAAGTTTTTTCCGACAGAATTCCGACGGAATTTCGCTCAAACTGTCTTGCCTACACACGGTCACACCAAATTCCGACGGTCAGTAACACAGCGGCATAAAACACGTTCGACTGCACTATAAAAGGGAAGTTTAATGCTTCCGAGCATGCGTCGAATTGTTTCCGAGCATGCGTCGGAATTTTGCGTGTCGGAATTGCATACACACGATCGGAAAATCCGATAGAAAGGTTTTCCGTCGGAAAAATTGAGAACAGGTTCTCAATCCAAAGTCCGTCGGAAATTCCGACAGAAAAAGACCGATGGGCATACACACGGTCGGAACATCCAATGAAGAGCTCCCATCGGACTGTTTCCATCGGAAATTCCGACCGTGTGTACGCCGCATTAGGCTTCCCTCAGACTCCATTCACCACATGCTTGTTCCATATTAAATGGTATTGAAGACAGAGAATCAGCATGACAGACAAAAAAACAACAATTTTCAAAGCAAGTCATAAAGGGCCGCTCACTTATTTCTTCCATCACGGGTTCCCTATAGGGTATGGGCTCATGCACACATATTTGTAGGTGTATGGTCACACAGCATAAAATAGGCTTGTATTTGCAGTGCCCGGAGCCCCAGCTACTGCATAAAATATGCTTGTGTGTGTATATATGCATGTATACACCATAATCAGGCAGATAGCCCAGTTAAAGAGACGCTAGGGCTGGGTGGGAATTGGTTAAAGCCCAAATCCAAATAAAGTTTTGTCCAGTGACACCTGCACCCTCTTTCCTGACTCCATGTTAACAACTTTATAGTGGTCTAACCCTCCTAAAGTCTATTGAAAATTTTACGTTTTGCCTGGAGTAGGTATTTAAAGATTTACCTGCATCGCCCTCTGCTGGTGAAATGTGATATCGCAGAGTTACTAATGAAGATTTTTCTTGTAATTCTAGGTGTTGGAGGAATTAATTTTTTCGGCGGCATAGGTGCACTTATTCTCATTAGTTTACTGCTGGGAGCTTTGATTTTTGTGGTCAAGAATTCAAGGTGAGTCAAATGCTATCACAGCAGATGATGACAAAATAATACGCTACCAAATTACATTCAAGTATAGTGCAGACCCGAAGCTGGTCCCAGGGTTTTGTCCCAGGTTTTATTCCCTATTGGGTGCCCAGCAGCCGGGAATACAGCATTTTCTCTGTCTCTCTCCACTCGCTTGTGAACAGCAATCTTTAAGTGTGACCACAGATTTTCTATTGGGTTGAGGTCTGGGCTTTGACTAGGCCATTCCAACACATTTACATGTTTCCCCTTAAACCACTCAAGTGTTGCTTTAGCAGTGTGTTTGGGGTCATTGTCCCGCTGGAAGGTGAACCTCCGTCCTAGCCTCAAATCACACACAGAGTGGTACAGGTTTTGCTCAAGAATATCCCTGTATTTAGCACCATCCATCTTTCCCTCAACTCTGGCCAGTTTCCCAAAAAAATCCCCACATCATGATGCTGCCACCACCATGTTTCACAGTGGGGATGGTGTTCTTTGGGGGATGTGATGTGTTGGGTTTGCGCCAGACATAGAGCTTTCTTTGATGGCCAAAAAGTTCAATTTTTGTCTCATCAGACCAGAGCACCTTCCTCCATACATTTTGTGAGTATCCCACATGCCTTTTCGCAAACTCAAAACGCGCCATTTTGTTTTTGAAAGTAATGTCTTTCTTCTGGCCACTCTGCCATAAAGCCCAACTCTATGGAGCGTACGGCTTATTGTCGTCCTATGTACAGATACTCCAGTCTCTGCTGTGGAACTCTGCAGCTCCTCCAGGGTTACCTTAGGTCTCTGTGCCGCCTCTCTGATTAATGCCCTCCTTGCCTGGCCCATGAGTTTGGGTGTGCGGCCGTCTCTTGGCAGGTTTGCTGTTGTGCCATGTTCTTTCCATTTGGTTATAAGAGATTTGATGGTGCTCCTAGGGATCATCAAAGATTTGGATATTTTTTTATAACCTAACCCTGACTTGTACTTCTCAACACCATTGTCCCTTACTTGTTTGGAGAGGTCCTTGGTCTTCATGGCAGTGTTTGGTTAGTGGTGCCTCTTGCTTAGGTGTTGCAGCCTCTGGGGCCTTTCAAAAAGGTGTGTCTATGTAATGATTAGACATGTGCACACTGAAATATTTTGTTTCGGAATTTCGTTTTCGTCCGAAAAATAAATGTATTTAGTTACTCCCGAAATTTGTTTTTATTTATTTTGATTCGTTAAAAAATGCATTAGTCCAAAAATCCGAAATAATTAAGGTTGAATCTGTCATTGAAGGCTTATGGTGTTTGTCGAATGTTCTAAGAAGATTTGACGGAGCAGCTAAACTGTACAGCGCCGCAATCGTACATTTCCGGTCGAATGTTCCGCCTACAAGCTATAGTAGAATTCTAATGTTGTATGACATTAGAATTCTTCTATAGCCTATGGGCAGAGCATTTGACCATTAATGTCGGCTCTGCTTCGTCAAAACTTTATGTCGAATCTTTTCTCTCTATGTCGAATAATCTTGAAATAATAGAGTTAGGTTAGGCACATTCAACCTTTTTTGCTATTGTCTCTATAATGTTGAATCTTTTCTCTCTACGTCGAATCTTTTCTCTCTATGTCGAATCTTTTCTCTCTATGTCGAATCTTTTCTAACTGTGTCGAATCTTTTCTCTCTATGTCGAATCTTTTCTCTCTATGTCGAATCTTTTCTCTCTGTGTCGAATCTTTTCTCTCTGTGTCGAATCTTTTCTCTCTACGTCAAATCTTTTTTCTCTATGTCGAATCTTTCCTCTCTATGTCGAATCTTTTCTCTCTATGTCAAATATTTTCTCTCTACGTTGAATCTTTTCTCTCTATGTAAAATCTTTTCTCTCTATGTCGAATCTTTTCTCTCTATGTCGAATCTTTTCTCTCTATGTCGAATCTTTTCTCTCTGTGTCGAATCTTTTCTCTCTATGTCAAATCTTTTCTCTCTACGTTGAATCTTTTCTCTCTACGTTGAATCTTTTCTCTCTACGTCAAATCTTTTCTCTCTATGTCGAATCTTTTCTCTCTATGTCAAATCTTTTCTCTCTATGTCGAATCTTTTCTCTTTACGTCAAATCTTTTCTCTCTATGTCGAATCTTTTCTCTCTATCTCAAATCTTTTCTCTCTACGTTAAATCTTTTCTCTCTACGTTGAATCTTTTCTCTCTACGTCAAATCTTTTCTCTCTGTGTCAAATCTTTTCTCTCTACGTCAAATCTTTTCTCTCTATGTGGAATCTTTTCTCTCTATGTTGAATAATCTTGGACTAATAGAGTTAGGTTAGGCACATTCAACCTTTTTTGCTATTGTCTCTATAATGTTGAATCTTTTCTCTCTACGTCGAATCTTTTCTCTCTATGTCGAATCTTTTCTCTCTATGTCGAATCTTTTCTCTCTATGTCGAATCTTTTCTAACTGTGTCGAATCTTTTCTCTCTATGTCGAATCTTTTCTCTCTATGTCGAATCTTTTCTCTCTGTGTCGAATCTTTTCTCTCTGTGTCGAATCTTTTCTCTCTGTGTCGAATCTTTTCTCTCTACGTCAAATCTTTTTTCTCTATGTCGAATCTTTCCTCTCTATGTCGAATCTTTTCTCTCTATGTCAAATCTTTTCTCTCTACGTTGAATCTTTTCTCTCTATGTCAAATCTTTTCTCTCTATGTCGAATCTTTTCTCTCTATGTCGAATCTTTTCTCTCTATGTCGAATCTTTTCTCTCTATGTAAAATCTTTTCTCTCTATGTCGAATCTTTTCTCTTTACGTCAAATCTTTTCTCTCTATGTGGAATCTTTTCTCTCTATGTCAAATCTTTTCTCTCTACGTTAAATCTTTTCTCTCTACGTTGAATCTTTTCTCTCTACGTCAAATCTTTTCTCTCTGTGTCGAATCTTTTCTCTCTACGTCAAATCTTTTCTCTCTATGTCGAATCTTTTCTCTTTACGTCAAATCTTTTCTCTCTATGTGGAATCTTTTCTCTCTATGTTGAATCTTTTCTCTTTACGTCAAATATTTTCTCTCTACGTCAAATCTTTTCTCTCTATGTCGAATCTTTTCTCTTTACGTCAAATATTTTCTCTCTATGTCGAATCTTTTCTCTCTATGTCAAATCTTTTCTCTCTATGTCGAATCTTTTCTCTTTACGTCAAATATTTTCGCTCTATGTCGAATCTTTTCTCTCTATGTCAAATCTTTTCTCTCTACGTCGAATCTTTTCTCTCTACGTTGAATCTTTTCTCTCTACGTCAAATCTTTTCTCTCTACGTAGAATAATCTTGAACTAATAGAGCTAAGGTTAGGCACATTCCATCACAGGTTCGATGGACACAGATCGCTATTGTCAGTGTCATGTCGAATCTCCTATCTATATCGAACTGTTGTCAAAACGAAAATAAAGCATTTGTTTATGTCGGATCTTTCGGTTTTTGGATTCTGCACGTTCGTTGTCGTTTGTTAAAATGATAACGAAAAAAAAAAGAAATTCGGACGAAAATGCATTCGGACAAAAACGAATGCACATGTCTAGTAATGACAGATCATGTGACACTTATGCCCCGTACACACGGTCGGACAATGTTGTCGGAAATTCCGACCGCGTGTAGGCTCCATCTGACTTTTTCCGTCGGAAAATTATCTCCTACTCTCAAATTTTCCGACAACAAAGTCCTATTGGACTTTTTCCGATCGTGTGTAGCGAATTCCGACGGACAAAGTGCCACGCATGCTCAGATCACATTACAAGACCAAAGCTATTGGCTACTAGCCTCTACGTAGTCCCGTCGTAGGCAACAAACGTCACCACGTTCAGAATGATCGCATTTTCCAAAACTTTGTCCGACCGTGTGTATGCAACACCAGTGTCGGACAAAATCCGTCGGAAAAAATCAGATGGATTTTGTGGTCGGATTTTCTGACCGTGTGTACGGGGCATTAGATTGCACACAGGTGGACATCATTTCACTAATTATGTGACTTCAGAAGGTAATTGGTTGCACCAGAGATTTTTATGGGCTTCTTAACAAAGAGGATGAATACATACACACATGCCAATTATCAGTTTTTTTATTTCTGAAAAATTGTTTTATGTATATATTTTTCTAATTTTACTTCACCAACTTAGACTATTGTGTTCTGATCCATCAAATATAATAATGATTAAAAAAACATTCAACTAAAGGCTGTAATGTAAAAAAATAGGTAAAAAGCCAAGGGGGTGAATACTTTTGCAAGGCACTGTATAATATAATGTTACATAACAGTTATTAAGCTATGAGCTAGGATTTGATGTTGGGGTCACCAGTAGGGTCAACCCTTGTAAACCCCTTTGGGATGAATTGGAACGCCGATGGTGACATCAAGGCCTGACCTCACAAATGGACACACATTCCCTGCAGAATCTTGTAGTAAGTCTTCCCAGAAGAATGGAGGATGTTTAAAGCCACAAAAGGCGACCAACCCCATGTGCCATGGTTTTGGATGTCCACCAACTTTTGCCTATTGAGTAAAAATTGGAGTAAATACAAAGTTAGGAGAGAAGGAAAGAGGAACTGTGTTGGGGCTTTTTTTAGTGGGGGGAGAGGGGGATGCTAAACCCACTAATCAAATTTCTGTATTCACTAAATCCATTGAAGAACTCAAAAGCTGTTATGGTACACAAAAAATATAATTTCTGCCCTTTGTCAATATAGCATCTGCTCACACAACAATACAATAAATGTCAAGATTTAAGGAATAAGTCCATCTTTTGCAAAAAAATAAAAATAAAAACAAATAATAATAATAATAATAATAATAATAATAATAAATGCACCCACATTTGCATTAAAAATGTTAGGTTTGGGGTGGGACGGTGGCCAGCTTGGCACCATGTCACATTTTACCCCCCAATATTGGTGTATCAAAAAGGTGGACTTATGCCGCATACACACGATCGGAATTCTCATCGGAAAAAGCTCTGATGGTTTTCCCGACACTGTCTTGCCTACACACGGTCACACCAAATTCCGACCGTCAAGAACGCGTTGACGTACAACACTACGACGAGCCGAGAAAAAAAATGAAGTTCAATGCTTCCGAGCATGCGTCGAATTGTTTCCGAGCATGCGTAGGAATTTTGCACGTCGGAATTGCTACAGACGATCGGAATTCCCGATAGAAACCCTTTCCGTCGGAAAGATTGAGAACATGCTTTCAATTTTTTGCTGTCGGGAGTTCGGCCAGCAAAATTCCGATGGAGCCTACACACGGTCGCATTTTCCGATTGAAAAGCTCTGATGTGTATGCGGCATTAGCCTTTAACTGCAGTTTATAGCGAGTGCCAACATCCAGGCTTGCATTTGATGTTGGATAAGCAGTAAAACTGGAATTTACATTTTGTTTTTTATATTCCAGACTTGTCAGACAAGCTGCAGCCAATACTGAGAATGGAGACGTCGGTGGCCAAGTCTAGCAAGTTCATTTGTTAAAGTCTTCTGATCAAATGTCATTAGATCATCCTGTATTCAATTTATATTTTATTTCTTCTGGTATTATTGCTGGCATATATTGTATATGTGTATATGCATCCATGTTATGTCCTATAAAGGGATGGCACAACATATTTCTTTAGGTGAACTAAGATATGAGAATTGCTTTACTAAATTAATACAATAATTGGCAAAGCATTTGGTGTTTGCTAGTATGGAAGTATAGTGATTATACTCACTAGCAAAACGAACGCCGTAGCAATTCTTGGTGGTGATGGACCCATAGACTGGAGAAGTGGCCTTTGTCCTCCCTAATATAAACCAGATCACCCAACCATCTCACATATATGGCAGCTTCATATAAACCAGCCGTTTCAGAGCTTCAGAGACATAAACTTGTACTCTCAGCTTAGTGTACATGTTTATGGAGACATCTACGGTCTGCTTTGCCTGAGGTCTATACCTACAGACAGTATAGCCACTAGACATGTGCACTGCCAAAAAATGTGTTCATTTTCTTTTTCGTTTCATTTGTTTTTTTTTTGTTTTTTTTTCGTTTTTAGGGTCATTCGTTATGATCGCAATTAGTAAATTCGCACATTCTTAAATTTTTACATTCGTACATTCGCACATTCGTAAATTTGTACATTCGTACATTCGTAAATTTGTACATTCGTACATTCGTAAATTCTAAAATTCATATATTCGTTAATTCCTATATTCCTAAATTCGGAAATTTGGAAATTCGAAAATCCGAAAACCCAAAAATTTGAAAATCTGAAATAGTAACTAACTATTAAATTCTAGGTATTGTAATTTCCTTTCAAATTTGGCTGTTAGTGAACACGAATTTATCTGAAGTTACGAATTATCCAAAATAACGAATGCCGCATCTAAACAAAATGGAACGGAACAAATTAATAATAAAAAGTTTTTATTATTATTATTGTTATTTATTATTATTTATTCATTACGTTCCATTTGTTTGGATACGGCATTCGTTATTTCGGATAATTTGTAATGTAAGATAAATTTGTATTTGTTACATTCACTAACAGCCAAATTTAAAAAGGAAATTACAATACCTATAATTTAATAGTTAGTAATAGTTAAGTTATTATTAGTTAGTTATAAATTCCGATTTTCGAATTGCCGAATTTATGAATGTACGAACTTGCGAATGTACGAATTTCCGAATGTGTGAATTTACGAATGTGCAAATGTACGAATTTACGAATGTACGAATTTATGAAAGTGCAAATGTACGAATTTTTACGAATGTACGAATTTACGAAAGTGCAAATGTACGAATTTACGAATGTACGAATTTAAAATGTTTGAATATTCAAATTTACGAATATTCGGAAAAATTCGTTTAGATATTTCCGAATGAATGAATTTGTCGAAATTCGTTAAAAAACAAATTCGGAACGAAACAAATTGCACATGTCTAATAGCCACTCAGTGTAGGACAACATAGAAAACAGTGTTTGTGGAAAAAAATGGGAAGCCTAGCACTTAAATTTGATACATCATATAAAACAAAAAATAGGAACTGCTACACAGCATTTCAATTTAAAGAACAAATTTGGGCAAATATAGTCCCTGTAAGTATTTCTTCAGAAAGTATTAATGTTATAAGGTCAATTGTCCAAAAGAGGTGAGGAAATTGACTGACCAAGTGAGGCTTGTAGTGGCTGTTGAACAGAAGGGAAGCAAGAAATATAGGAAGTAGGAAGTTCAGTATCACATCATGACATCAACAGTGTTAAGGATACTTCCTAATTATCTATTGAGATGGCAGGAAGAGGGGAAGTGACACGGTGTCTGCCCAATTACAGTATATGTATGGGGTGTGAAGGGTATAGGGAGATGGACAGCCACTTATTGAAGGGACAAGCTAAAAATCTACAACTGGCGTTCCAATGATCTGAAAATTCACCAGTTGTGTTAGAATTTTCCATACGTCAGTTTAGCTATGTTTGTCAAAGAGTCAGCCACCCTACACATAAGATCTATTGAGCTTCAAGATCAACATTAAAAGGATTTCAGGGTGGTGGACAGCCACTTACTGAAGGAACAAGGTTAAAAATCTACAATTGGCATTTAAACAATCTGCAAAGTTTCTTGAAAATCTTTGGGTTAAAGAGCCAGGCACCCTACACATGAGCTCTGTTGAGGTGTGGGCACTCTTCAAGATCTCCATGAAAAGGATGTAGGGTGATTGACACCCACTTATTGAAGAGATGAGGTTTAAAATTTTCTTGAACGTCTGTTAGTGCTAGACTTTTTCAAACATTAGTATAACTTTGTTTGTTAAATAGTCAGCCACCCTAGGTATAAGACCTGTTGAGGTGTGAGCACTCTTCATTATCTTTATTAAAAGAGTATAGGTTAATGGGCAGCCACTTTTTGAAGAAACAGGGTTCAAAATCTACAGCTGGATTTCGAAGAATCGGCATATTAATTTCAACATCCGCTTGTGCCGGAATTTTCCATACTATGGCTGTGCTTGTTAGAGAGACAGCTGCTCTGCATATAATATCTATTGGGGTCTTCAAGATTTTCATGGAAAGGGCATAGGGTGATTGACAGCCAATTTTCCTTAAGTTGGGATGGCTATGCTTGTTGAGGAGACGACTGCCTTACAAATGCATTGTTGAGGTGTGATCACCCTTCAAGATCTTCATTAAAAGGGTATAGGGTGTTTAAAGAGCCAGCTGCCTTGCACATTAAATCTGTTGAGGTGTGGGCAGTGGCACCTTTCAAGATCTTCATGGATAGGGTATAGTGTGATTGAAGAGCCAACTGCCTTACACATGAGAGCTGTTGCGGAGTGGGCACCCTTCAAGATCTTCATGGAAAGGGTATAGGGTGATCGAAGAGCCAGCTGCCTTACACATGAGACATGTTGAGGCGTGGGTACCCTTCACGATCTTTAGGAAAAGGGTATAGGGTGACTGAAGAGCCAGCCGCCTTACACATGAGATATGTTAAGGTGTGATCATCCTTCAAGATCTTCATTAAAAGGGTATATGGTGTTTAAAGAGCCAGCTACCTTGCACATGAAATCTGTTGAGGTATGGGCACCTTTCAAGATCTTCATGGATAGGGTATAGTGTGATTGAAGAGCCAACTGCCTTACACGTGAGAGATGTTGAGGTGTGGGCACCTTTCAAGATCTTCAGGAAAAGAGTAAAGGGTGATTGAAGAGACAACTTCCTTACACATGAGAGATGTTGAGGAGTGGGCACCCTTCAAGATCTTCATGGAAAGGGTATAGGGTGATCGAAGAGCCAGCTGCCTTACACATGAGGTCTGTTAAGGTGTGGTCACCCTTCAAGATCTTCAGGAAAAGAGTATAGGGTGACTGAAGAGCCAGCTGCCTTACACATGAGACATGTTGAGGCGTGGGTACCCTTCAAGATCTTTAGGAAAAGGGTATAGGGTGACTGAAAAGCCAGCTGCCTTACACATGAGACATGTTGAGGCGTGGGTACCCTTCGAGATCTGTAGGAAAAGGGTATAGGGTGACTGAAGAGCCAACTGCCTTACACGTGAGAGATGTTGAGGAGTGGGCACCCTTCAAGATCTTCATGGAAAGGTTATAGGGTGATCGAAGAGCCAGCTGCCTTACACATGAGATATGTTGAGGCTTGGTCACCCTTCACGATCTTTAGGAAAAGGGTATAGGGTGACTGAAGAGCCAGCTGCCTTACACATGAGACATGTTGAGGGGTGGTCACCCTTCAAGATCTTTATTGAAAGGGTATAGGGTGATTATAGAGCCAGCTGTCTTACACATGAGATCTGGTCTCGTCACGCTTCAAGATCTTCATGAAAATGGAATATTGTGATTGGTAGCCATTGAGTTAGTCTAGGAGCCTTATACATACAGATTGGACTACCATGTGAAAGTCCTGTTAATTGATTGCAGCATAAACATGTACGTTTGCACTGGTTGAATGTCCACATTTAAGTTCTGTGTTGGCCTCATTTCAGAAGAACAATAGCAGAACATACCAGGATGATGACCATCTCAAGTCATTGGGTAAGCCTGTAATGTTTTGTGTTCAGGTGGCTTGTGGAAAACCACCAGGAATGAATCCATGGATGGGACATAGGGAAAATGATAGCCTTTTGTCTTTTTTATGAATTGGTGACCATCACGTTTTTGGGGTAACAGAACCCCTTTCTTCAGGGTTTGGATGTGCTTGAGAGCCATTGACTCAGCAGTGTAAAGTACAGCTGCTATAGCAAACTTTTAGTGTGGACTTGAGTTTTTGTTAGTAAATTCTTCATCTAATGAAATGTTAAGGCAGCAATGGCCACCAATCAAAGAGCTTTGTGGCCTATGAAGTGAAAAAAGCATGTGGCCTATGCTAGGGGAGAATGAATGGCACTGCATATAAATTATAAAAAGACTTAAAATGTAACCTAGAAGTAACACAGATTTTTACAGTTCTCTTGTGTTTTCTAGTTTTGGATAGAGTGAGGAAGGAAAATAACTCCTATGGGGTTGTTACTAATATCCATGGGACATCCATAATAGAGATTTACTCTAATTTCCTGTCCTGATGATAACGGTTTATTCAGAATATCTCCCAACAGGTAAACAGGGAGTAAAAATACCAGGTATCGATGGTCAGAGGGAGGAGAAAATAGGGGACAATGGGCACTGGTACTCTGTGGGGAAAGCATTGGTACTCTGTGGGGGGCACTGGTTCTCTGCAGAGGAAGAGAAGGACACTGGTGCCTTATGGGGGAAATGGGGAAAGGTACTCAATAAGGAGTAACGGGGGACTGGTGATCTTTGGAAGGAAAGGGGCACAGGTACCCAATGTGGGAAAAGTTAGGCACTAATACACTGTGAGAGGAGAGGGGGAGCACTGGTACTTTGTGGGTAGATAGGGAGGCACACTAATGCTCTGTGGAGAGAAAGGGGGCATTCACACCCTGTGGGGGGGGGGGTGGCACTGGTATGCTGTTGGGGGAGAGGAATTGAACCAGTACTTTGTGGAGGGACAGGTGGACATGGGTACTCTATGGAGGCAGAGGGGGGGCAATGGAGCTCTGCAGAGGGAGAGGGGATCTCTGGTACTCTGTGGAGAGAGAGGGTGACACTGGAGCTCTGCAGAGGTAGAAAGGGACACTGGAGCTATGCGGAGGGAGAGGGGGGCACCGGTACTCTGTGGAGAAAGAGGCAGGCACTGGAGCTTTGCAGAGGTAGAGAAGGGAACTGGACCTCTGTGGAGGGAGAGGGAGGCAATGGTACTCTGTGGAGGGAGAGGGGGCACCGGTACTCTGTGGAGAGAGAGGGGGAGCACTGGAGCTTTGCAGAGGTAGAGGGGGCACTGGCACTTTGCAGAGAGAGAGTGGGCACTGGTATACTGTGGAGATGGAGAGGGGCACAGAAGCTTTGCAGAGGTAGATGGGGCACTGGAGCTTTGCCTAGGAAGCGGGGGCACCAGTACTCTGTGCAGAAAGAGGGGGCACTGGAGCTTTGCAGAGGGAGAGTGGGCACCATTATACTGTGGAGAGGGAGGGGGCACAGAAGCTTTGTAGAGGTAGATGGGGCACTGGAGCTTTGCAGAGGTAGAGGGGGCACTGAAGCTTTACAGGAGGGAGAGGGGTCACCCATACTCTGCCGACAGAGAGGATGGCACTGGAGCTTTCCAGAGGTAAAGGGGCACTGTAGCTCTGTGGAGAGAGAAGGGGGCACTGGAGCTCTGCAGGGGGAGAGGGGGGCACTGGCACTCTGTGGAGGGAGAGGGGCACTGGTACTCTGTGGAGAGAAAGGGGTACTGGAGCTTTGCAGAGGTAGAGGTGGAGAGAGTGGGGGGGGGGCACTGAAGCTTTCCAGAGATAAAGGGGGCACTGGCACTCTGCAGAGGGAGAGGATGGCACTGGAGCTCTGTGGAGAGGGGAGGGCATTAGAGCGCTGCAGAGGGAGAAGGTAGCAATGGCACTTTGTGGAGGGAGGCAACCGCTACTCTGTGGAGAGAAAGTTGCGCTGGTACTCTGTGGTGGAAGAGAGGGGCACCAGTACTCTGTTAAAGGGAGAGGGGGCACTGCTGCTTGGTGAGGTAGGGTGGGGGTCATTGGTGGTCAATAGATTGCTTATCTCTCCATGCTCTGCGTCAAATGTTGCTGCCTCCGTCTGCCAGAACTATAGTTGTCAGGCAGAAGATCTGTCCCCCCATCAGAGCAAAGAGCCCGAGCCTGGTCGTGGGACCCAGCCGGCAGCCAGACACCGTTTTTTTAGTTATAGTCCCGGGACAGTCCTGCAGAATCCAGTACCGTTGGGTATGTTCCCCAGACAGGAAATAAAGAGAAAAAATCTGCAACGTCAACACAAATATAAACCTCACAGAGGTTCTACCTTCCTCACTTCGTCCATAACTAATAAAAAAATAAAAATTATGGTTGGACAATACATGTCAACCACTCCGACTCATCTGCCCATCCATAGCATTGATCACCAAGGGCATTAATCAGATTTGTTTATATTGGAACATTAAAAAAAGATAATAACTAAAAATCACTTTATGATTTATAATTAAAAAAAAAATCTTACACTTATGCATTATTCTGCAAAGTTTCAGCATTTATTTTGTTGCTTTTTTTTTTAAGATTTGTGTGTCATATGTCTGTATGTAAGAATTGGCCACGGAACAAAACCGCACCGAACAAAACCGTTGCATCCGCTGCTTTTATAATAAGACTGCACCGAAAAAAGACAAAAAAAAAAGACAAAAGTGAAAAGAATGCAAAAAATGTAACTCAACATATTCACCATAGATTAAAAAAAAAAAGTATAATGCCCCGTATACACGGTCGGAAATTCCGATGGAAAATATCCGATCGGACCATGTGTGTAGGCTCCATCTGACTTTTTCCATCGGAATTTCCGACGGAAAAAATTTGAGATCCTGCTCTCAAATTTTCCGACAACAAAATCCGATCTGACTTTTTCTGATCGCGTGTAGAGAATTCCGACGGACAAAGTGGCACGCATGCTCAGATCAAATTACGAGACCAAAGCTATTGGCTACTAGCCTCTACGTAGTTCCGTCGTACGCAACGAACGTCACCACGTTCAGAATGATCGGATTTTCCGACAACTTTGTCCGACCGTGTGTATGCAACACCAGTGTCGGACAAAATACGTCGGAAAAAATCCGACGGATTTTGTGGTCGGAATTTCCGACCGTTTGTACGGGGCTTTAGCCCGTATTTACCGATCGCTTACAACAAACCTATCAATTATAGATTTTTTCAACCATTTTTGCGGCAATGGGATTGGGTGGGCTTGAAATTTCCAATCACATTCAAGTCGATTGTATGGAGCGATCACTGAAATTATCATTATTTACGTTTTCAAATTTACTGTTACATCAATGGCGTGGCTGGGGGTCAACAATCGATCAATCAAAGCAGCAATCCACTTGCATTACACCCCTCCCCCTGACGCCTCCATAGGCGGCGATCCACTCATATTACTGCCACCCCCCACCGTGGCCTTGCTTAATGCCACGGTAGAGGTGCGGGGAGGAGGACGAGGGGGTGGTGCACTGCTGAATCCGGGGGAGGGCTCCTGTAAGAGGCTGTTGCTGCCGGGGGGCTGTTGCTTCTCCTCCCAGCTGAGTAGAAGGCGTGTCCTGAGACCCAATTGGCCGGGAGTCCTGAGGCTCCCGGCCAATCGGGGTCTCAGGACCCGCTTCCTGATTGGCCGGGAGGAGAAGCAGGAAGACATTAGCGAATATTATTTCCCTATTGTCACACAAGTGGGTGGGCTCGGGGGGCACAGTGCTCTACGCCCTGAGCCCACCCTTTTTAAAGGCCAATTAGGGCCTCAGGTTCTAATCATGTGTTTCAGAGAAAAAAAAACCCCATTGAAATCCATGTGTCCGGCGCCCTGCATGGAGATTAGGGGCCGGGCGCATGGTTTGGGGGGAACGTCACTGTGTTAGATTGTAAGCTCTAAGGGGCAGGGCCCTCTGATTCCTCCTGTATTGATTTGTATTGTAATGTAACTGTACTGTCTGCCCTCATGTTGTAAAGCGCTGCGCACACTGTTGGTGCTTTATAAATCCCGTATTATAATAATTAATATTCTAATTAGATCATTTTAGACATCCGATCAGTAAATACAATCCCTTTTTAGAATGGTTTAATTGTTAAATTCTAATCCTCCAGACTGAAACCTTGTTCACCTTTATGGAAATATTAAATTGATCATATGTTAATCATTTAAATAAAATCATTGATTCGTGTCTGTTGTGTGTTTTTATTGGATGTGATAGGGAAGCGACCGGATGCATTGATAAAAAAAAGCAAAGTACGCATAGCTATTCGTCCAATGTTACATTCCTTCTATGTGAATGGGAAACAATCAAATGTTCTTCTATTTCCTTTACAGGTTGAATGTTGTATTTTTTTAAAATAAAATAAAATAAACAAAAAAATAAAAATAAATAAATAAAATAAACAAAAAAATAAAAATAAATAAATAAAATAAGAATTTTATAATGTTATGTTATGTTATAATTCTTATTTTATTTTATTTTATTTATTTATTTAAATTGTTTTGTTTATTTTATTTTATTTATTTATTTAAATTTTTTTGTTTATTTTATTAAAAAAAATAAAAATAAAAATTGAGTGGTTTGTGTAAATACCGCATTATGGCCTCTAGATAGAGCTGATAATCAGAGAAAATAAATACTAATTTCCTGTTATCCTCAACTCCATGTGGTATTAAACCTGAGCCACTTTTTAATGCATTAATAACATTCGACCTGTAGATGAAATAAAAGGAGAACATTCCCAATATGTGCCGGATGAATGTACCAGCTGTTTCTCTTTTTAAAAAAAAAAAAACACCCCACAGGGGTCATTTACCCGAGAGGTTAGGTCCCATTAATATCACCTGTGAGTTCAGAAGCATTGGGATTGGTTTACTGCAAAATCCGGTGCAGCTCTGCATAGAAACCAATCAGCTTCCAGGTTTTATTTTGGTCAAAGCTTAACTGTACAAGCTGGAGTTAGAAGCTGATTGGCTCCCATGCACAGCTGCACCACATTTTGAGCTCTCTGGTTGTGTCTGAATTCACAGGCGATATTAATGGGACCCGATTTCCATGGGCGTCCGCAGGTAGGGGCAAGGGGGGTGAAGTGCCCCCCCCTGGAATCAGGGATCAGAGCTTAAATTTAGCACAGCCGGAGGGATCACTGCTGTAGTTTCGCTGGGTCTGGTAAGAGGGCCTGTTGGCCATTACCCATTACTTATCCTAGGGACTGTACTACGTCTGCAGTCTCTGACCCTAATAATGTGATAATGACATTGTCGAAAAGGGGCGGAGCATGGGTGACCCTAAAATGATGCCCCCCCCCCCTGAAAAAGTTCTGCGGACGCCCATGCCGATTTCATACCTAAGCCTTGCTTGGCTGATCTTTCATTGTTCAGTTAGACTCAGAGAAGGCTGTTTTGTGGTCCTGCTCCTGCTGCCCCATAGATACAGTATAATAGGCTCACAATTGTCTCTGTGGACTACAGAAACCCTCCACACTTTTTTTTATGTCAATATGGAGAAGGGCTGTTTTGTAGCCCTGTTCCTCCACAGATGCAGCGCAGTGAGTTCACAGTTCTCTCTGCAGACTGCAGAGCCCCTCCACCCTTTATTATGGCTATAAGGAAAGGGACTATTTTGTAGTCCTGTTCCCACTCCTCAATAGATACAGTACAAGGACTTAACAGTTAACTCAGTGGAATACAGAACCCCTCCACCCTTTATTATGGCTATAAAAAGAAGGAGCTGTTTTATAACCCTGTTCCTGCTCCTCCATAGATACAGTACAGTGATGCAGTTATCTCTGGACTACAGAACTCTTCCACCCTTTATTATGGCTATAAGGAGAGGGAGCTGTGTTTTGTAGTCCTGTTCCTGCGCCTCCATAGATACAGCACAGTGAGTTTACAGTTCTCTCTGCAGACTGCAGAGCTACTCCACCCTGTATTATGGCTATAAGGAGAGGGACTATTTTGTACCCCTCCACCCTTTATTGTGGCTATAAGGAGAGGGGGCTGTTTTGTAGTCCTGTTCCTGCTCCTCCGTAGATATAGTACATTGATACAGTTTTTCCTCCGTAGACTACAGAATCCCTCCACCCTTTATTATGGTAATAAGAAGAGGGAGCTGTTTTGTAGTCCTGTTTCTACTTGATAGATACAGTACAAGGACTTAACAGTTAACTCAGTGGACTACAGAACCCCTCCACCCTTTATTGTGACTATAAGCAGAGGGGGCTGTATTGTAGCCCTGTTTCTCCATAGATACAGTACAGTGATGCAGTTATCTCTACAAACTACAGAACCCATCCACCCTTTATTGTAGCTATAAGGAGAGGGGGCCGTTTTGTAACCCTGTTCCTGCTCCTCCATAGATACAGTACAGTGATACAGTTATCTCTGTAGACTACAGAATCCCTCCACTCTTTATTATGGTTATAAGGAGAGGGAACCGTTTTGTAGTCCTGTTTCTACTCGATAGATACAGTACAAGGACTTAACAGTTAACTCAGTGGACTACAGAACCCCTCCACCCTTTATTATGGCTATAAGGAGAGGGGGCTGTTTTTTAGTCCTGTTCCTGCTCCTCATTAGGTACGTTGAGCGTTGTCACCCTGGCATAGGAATTGTGTTACTGGCCGGATCACTGGGTGAAAATAACGGGCAATAGCCTGAAAAAATGGAAACTGAACCACCACATGTAAGGATTGGGAAGCTGCAACATATCAGATTTGTGTTCTCCGAGTTTCCATACATTTTAATTACTTAACCACTTCCCATCCGGGCCAATCCTGACATTTCTCTCCTACATGTAAAAATTCATAATTTTTTTGCTAGAAAATTACATAGAACCCCCAAACATTATATATGTTTTTTTAGCAAAGACCCTAGAGAATACAATGGCGGTCGTTGCAACTTTTTATCTTGCACGGTATTTGCGCAGCAATTTTTTTGAACGCGTTTTTTAAAAAAAAAAAAACAGTAAAGTTAGCCCAATTTTTTTGCATTATGTGAAAGGTGAATAAATAGATACCCAACATGTCACGCTTCAAAATTGCACGCGCTCGTGGAATGGCGCCAAACTTTGGTATTTAAAAATCCCCATAGACGACGCTTTAATTTTTTTTTACTGGTTACATGTTTTGAGTTACAGAGGAGGTCTAGGGCTAGAATTATTGCTCTCACTCTAACGTTCGCGGCGATACCTCACATGTGTGGTTTGAACACCGTTTTCATATGTGGGCAGGGCTTACGTATGCGCTCGCTTCTGCAATTTTTATTTTATTTTTTTAATTGTTAATTTTACTTTTATTTTTTTAGTTTGACAAAAAATATATTACTTTTATTCCTATTACAAGGAATGTAAACATCCCTTGTAATAGGAATATGACACAATCGGACCTATTTACAGTGATATCTGGGGGTCAATAAGACCCCACATCTCACCTCTAGGCTGGGAAGCCTAAAAAAAAAAAAAAAAACGATCACCGCTTCCCAGCCGAGGCGGCGCCGTTATTTGAATGCAGAGGCCAGGCGTGACGTCATAACATCGCGCCCGGCCTCCGAACGATCATGGAGACTCCGACGACCATCTGGTCCGCCGGAAATCTCTATGATCACCATCCGGGGGGGCCGGCAGATCCTGTGTTCGACTCACCGATGGAAGCTGTGAGTCGGTAGAAGCACCGGAGGGCGGCGGGAGGGGTGTCCCCTCCCGCCGCCCGTAAGAACGATCAAGCGGTGGAACAGCAGCTATGATCGTTCTTATGGTGCAGGGAATCGCCGGCTAAAAACGGCAATATCTGAATGATGTCTGTAGCTGCACCCATCATTCAGATATACCCCCCGGAAGGTCAAGGACGTCCTATGACAGTGATGGCGAACCTTTTTGAGCCCGAGTGCCCAAACTGAAATAAATACATTGGTTTTGGGTTGCAAAGTGCCAACATGGCAATTCACGAGAGAGGGGGGCTGAGCGAAAGAGAGGGGTTGTGTGTGTGTGTTAGAGTGAGAGAGAGAGAGGGGGAACAGAGAGAGGGAGGGGGGCTGAGAGAGAGGGAGGGGGGCTGAGAGAGAGGGAGAGGGGACAGAGAGAGAGGGGTGTGAGAGAAATGCTGAGAGAGGAGGGGCAACAGAGAGAGGGGCTGAGAGAGAAGGGTGTGAGAGAAATGCTGAGAGAGAGAGGAGGAACAGAGAGAGGGAGGGGGGACAGAGGGAGAGGGGCTGAGAGAGAGGGAGAGGGGACAGAGAGAGAGGGGTGTGAGAGAGATGCTGAGAGAGAGGTGAGCTGAGAGAGAGAGGAGGAACAGAGAGAGGGAGGGGGGACAGAGAGAGATAGAGAGATGGGGGACAGAGAGAGAGGGGTGTGAGAGAGGGGGGACAGAGAGCGAGGGGTGCGAGAGAGAGAGAGAGATGCTGAGAGAGGGGTGAGCTGAGAGGGGGACACAAAGTGGGGGACAGAAAAGAGGGGGGCTAAAAGAGAGGGAGGGTGCTGAGAGAGAGGGTGTGAGAGAAATGCTGAGAGAGAGGTGAGCTGAGAGAGAGAGCAGGAACAGAGAGAGAGAGAGAGGGGGAACAGAGAGAGGGAGGGGGGCTGAGAGAGAGGGAGGGGGCTGAGAGAGAGGGAGAGGGGCTGAGAGAGAGGGAGAGGGGCTGAGAGAGAGGGGTGTGAGAGAGATAATGAGAGAGAGGGGTGTGAGAGAGATGCTGAGAGAGAGGTGAGCTGAGAGAGAGAGGAGGAACAGAAAGAGGGAGGGGGGACAGAGAGAGATAGAGAGATGGGGACAGAGAGAGAGGGGTGTGAGAGAGGGGGAACAGAGAAAGAGAAGTGGGACAGAGAGAGAGGGGTGCGAGAGAGAGAGATGCTGAGAGAGGGGTGAGCTGAGAGGGGGACACAAAGGGGGGGGGGACGGAAAAGAGGGGGGGCTAAAAGAGAGGGAGGGGGCTGAGAGGAGAGAGAGACCTCTAGCTCTGTCCTGGACCCTCTCGTGTGCCCACGCGTGCCATAAGTTCGCCATCCTGTGACGTACCTTGGGAGCCAAGTGGTCTCTTGCCAAGCTCTGTAAATGCCCAGTTGTGTATATCATGGTTAAGAAACCTACCCACCCCCGCCCCCCCCTAAGATCCTGCAAACGTGTGTCATCATGAAAATATGGAACAGCAAACAAAACCCAATGATTGGGCAACTTCCGCAATCCCCTGAGATCCGGACTGGCTGAAAACACGGAAAAAGGTTAAAGGGACATATCAAGACCTCGGCATTGTTAGAATTCTTTATTATTTTCCAATCAAATAAATATAATATTTTATTTAAAAAAAAAAAAAAAAGAAAGAAAGAAATTTGCCACACAGCCAGCAAAATCCTCAGCTCATCAAACAACATAAAAACTGCAAATATGTATAAAAACCCAACCGAGAGGAAAAACAGAGGAAGATGGAAATGACAAAAGGATATTTCCATGGCATTGTACAGCGGGGAATACTGAGTGACGGCGAGTAATAAGAGACAGACGGGACAGACAGACGCTCGTGGTTTAACACCTTCCTGCCCCAGTGCGGAATTTGCAAGTGCGCGAAACCGGAAGGGGTTAACAAGCAGGCACAAGAAAAAAAAAACGGTAGAAGCTTGCTTTCGGCAAGGCCCGTAGCCTGTTGGTACAGTAAACTTCGGCATGCATCCTACTTGGTTTTGGCGGCTACTCAGTAGCCCTACTAAATTATATACTACTGAGGAAAATCTGTCAGGGGCCGGACATTCTCTCTGAGGCCTGGAAAGGAAGGGTGTAATACATCAGACTCGCCAGAAGGGAGGCAGCAGGATGACTGCAAAGCTGCTTACTGGTAAAGGGTCTGCAGGGGGCAGCAGAGTTCCCAGAAGTACTGCAAAACTGCTTATGGATAAAGGATCTCCAGGGGGGCAGCAGAGTTTTCAAGTATACTACAAAAACTGCATACTGATAAAGGGTCCCCAGGGGGCAGCAGAGTTCCCAGATATACTGCGGAAACAGCTTATTAATAAAAGGCCCTTGTGGGGGCAGCAGAGTTCTCGGACCTTCTGCAAAACTGCTGCTTACTCTTAAAGGGTCCCCAGGGGTTCCCAAATATACTGCAAAACTGCTTACTGATAAAGGGCCCCCAGGGGGCAGCAGAGTTCCCAGATATACTGCAGAAACTGCTTACTGATAAAGGGTCCCCGGAGGGCAGCAGAGTTCCCAAATATACTGCAAAACTGCTGCTTACTGATAAAGGGCCCTTAGGGGGCAGCAGAGTTCCCAAATATACTGCAAAAACTGCTTACTAATAAAGGTCTTTAGGTGGCAGCATAGGTCTCAGATATACTACAAAACTGCTGTTTACTGAGAAAGGGCCCCCAGGGGGTAGTAAAAATTTCACATATATATTGCAGAAATTAGTTACTGATAAAGGGTCCCCAGGGGGCAGCAGAGTTCCCAGATATACTGCGAAACTGCTGCTTACTCTTAAAGGGTCCCCAGGGGTTCCCAAATATACTGCAAAACTGCTTACTGATAAATGGCCCCCAGGGGGCAGCAGAGTTCCCAGATATACTGCAAAAACAGCTTACTGATAAAGGGCCCCCAGGGGGCAGCAGAGTTCCCAGATATACTGCAAAAACAGCTTACTGATAAAGGGCCCCCAGGGGGCAGCAGAGTTCTCAGATATACTACAAAAACTGCTTACTAATAAAGGTCTTAAGGGGGCAGCAGAGTTCTCAGATATACTACAAAATTGCTGCTTACTCTTAAAGGGCCCCCAGGGGCAGCAGAGTTCCCAAATATACTGCAGAAACTGTTTACTGATAAAGGATCCCCAGAGGAAAGCACAGTTCTCAGATATACTGCAGAACTGCTGCTTACTGATAAAGGGCCCCTAGGGGGCAGCAGAGTTCCCAGATATACTGCAAAAACGGCTTACTAATAAAAATCTTTAGGGGGCAGCAGAGTTCTCAGATGTACTACAAAAACTGCTGCTTACTGATAAAGGGCCCCCAGGGGGCAGCAGATTTCCCAGATATACTGCAAAAACTTCTTACTGAAAAGGGCCCCCAGGGGGCAGTCTAATACCTTGAGGTATATACAGTACAAGGATTTTAGGTAAAGGCCGCTGTACCCTTTGCGATTCATGTACACCCTAGTGCAGTGATGGCGAACCTTTTTGAGCCTGAGTGCCCAAACTGAAATAAATACATTGGTTTTGTGTTGCAAAGTGCCAACACGGCAATTCACGAGAGAGGGGGGCTGCGCGAAAGAGAGGGGTTGTGTGTGTGTTAGAGTGAGAGAGAGAGGGGGAACAGAGAGAGGGAGGGGGGCTGAGAGAGAGGGAGAGGGGCTGAGAGAGAGGGGGAACAGAGAGAGGGAGGGGGGCTGAGAGAGAGGGAGAGGGGCTGAGAGAGAGGGGGAACAGAGAGAGGGAGGGGGGCTGAGAGAGAGGGAGAGGGGGCAGAGAGAGAGAGGTGTGAGAGAGATGCTGAGAGAGGAGGGGCAACAGAGAGAGGGAGAGGGGCTGAACGAGAGGGGTGTGGGAGAAATGCTGAGAGAGAGGTGAGCTGAGAGAGAGAGGAGGAACAGAGAGAGGGAGGGGGGACAGAGAGAGATAGAGAGATGGGGGACAGAGAGAGAGGGGTGTGAGAGAGGGGGAACAGAGAAAGAGAAGGGGGACAGAGAGAGAGGGGTGCGAGAGAGAGAGAGATGCTGAGAGAGGGGTGAGCTGAGAGAGAGGGGGACACAAAGGTGGGGAAAGAAAAGAGGGGGGGCTGAAAGAGAGGGAGGGGGGCTGAGAGGAGAGAGAGACCTCTAGCTCTGTCCCGGACCCTCTCGTGTGCCCACAGAGATGGCTCTGCGTGCCAGCTGTGGCACGCGTGACATAGGTTCACCATCACTGCCCTAGTGGATGCCCGAAGTGCAATGTGTACGGCAAGCAGCCTCAAGGCTTCTTGAGGTCTTTGCAGCGCTCATTAGAAATACTGGAAACTCGCTGAGAGCTTTGTAAGTGTTTTCTTAAATGCGGCTCAACAGTAAGCAGCCATGCAGGCTGAGCTTTGCATGCCATGTGTGAGGCACTGAAGCATTCCTAAAGTGCAAAAGTGCAATTGGGCTCTGATTAGAAATGCTGGATGCTTACAGACAGCTTTATGATGCAGCTCAATGGTAGGAATCGATGCAGGCTGTAGCTGTAAATGCAGCGGCGCGGAGCTTTGCATGCCGTTTGTGCAGGTTAAGATGCGCTGAAGCATTCCTAAAGTGCAGGAGCGAAGTTGGGCTTTATAAAGCTTTTCTACATTTCCTACTCAAGGCATTTGTCAAAAGGCATCGAAGATACATTTTAATAGGCTTAGGCATCCAGCGCTGCACCCGCGTCTACAGTACATTCCCCTACAATAAATTGTAGCCAATCACAATCAGAGTTTGATGACATTTTACAGGAGAGAGCTTTATTGACCCCCCTAAAACAAGTCCTGAGCAGCTTAATCAGAGCCCCTTAAACATCCTTTAGCTACAAGGTTGAATAAGGATGCTAATATAAGAGCTGGCTGTAGCTTTAAGCGAGTCGCTAAAAGATTGACAGCACGGGTAAAAGCTACAGCCAGGTACCTCCTAAAGCAAGCCTCACAGAGAGAGTCGACCTTTTCGGATCTTCCTTCATCGTTCATACATAATATAATTCTAATTAGATTCCGCTTTATTTTCCGTATTACAAAATAAATAACATGCTTTGTTAAAAAGTCCTTTAACCCCCTTTCGACCCACCCCTCCCCCCCCCCCCCCCCCACCCCCCCCCCCCCCCCCCCCGAGCTCCACGATTCGGGTCGCCGTGGCCGGACTGTTTCCCGGAGGTTTAAACATTCACAACGTCGGCCATGTTGGCGGAAGGCGACCGAGGAAGCGAGATTGGACGGTGTCCCGCCACCCTAAACCCTCCCCCGCAACGCCCGACCGCCGACATGACCGTTCGATTAAAGCTTTGGACGTGGATCAGGCGCCGGGCGGCTCAGGACGGCGTTTTTTTTATTATAATACTGTGATTACGGACCCGGTAAGGTAAGTACTACGCCCTAGGTGCATTACGCGGCAGGAATTTAAAAACGAAAAAATAAAAATAACAAAAAGCAGATATATCTGTGGATAGCGACATGCAAACATCTTCGGAACATGCCTGACAAATCAAAAAATCGGGCGACCCGGGTCATTCTGAGACGCGCGCTTCAGACGCTAAAGGCTCTGGGACGACAGTTTTTTTTTTGCATAACAGTATTCATTGCTACAATTCGACTTATTAAAATATACATTTCTTTAAACTAAAAGGGTGTATCTATATAAAATCTGAATATCTCTTCGTCCTTCGAAACTGCGTGTAAAATCTCTCTGTGCAAACGGGGCAGAATCGAATGTTCTCAGGCTTTTCTTCTCTGTTAGATAGAATGTTATTTAGCAAATACTGCATTACGGCCACTAGATGGCGCTAAGTATCCTAGGTAATAGGTATGCTCCTCGGCTCTATCTAGTTAATGTTATTGAGTGTGAATGGGGAGAAATACTGCATTCTGGCTACTAGATGGCACTGCGTATGCTAGGTAATCAGTATGCTCCTCCGCTCCCTCCAGTGGTCATAATGGGGTATTTTCCCCATTCACAGAGTATTTGTCAAAACTGGAGCAGCTGTGCCTGGGCAAAATTGAATGTTCTCAGGCTTTTTTTTTATTTTTTAGAAATATCCCATTATGGTCACTAGATGGCGCTAAGTATCCTAGTTAATAAGTATGCTCCTCAGATCCATCTAGTGGCCATAATGAGGTATTTTTCAAATGTCATTTAGCTTGAATAGGGAGAAATACTGCATTACAGCCACTAGATGGCGCTAAGTATCCTAGGTAATAGGTATGCTCCTCAGCTCTATCTAGTTAATGTTATTGAGTGTGAATAGGGAGAAATACTGCATTCTGGCCACTAGATGGTACTGCATATTCTAGGTAATCAGTATGCTCCTCCGCTCCATCCAGTGGCCATGCTGGGGTATTTTCCCCATTCACAGAGGATTTGTCAAAACTGGAGCAGCTGTGCATGGGCAAAATGTAATGTTCTCAGGCTTTTTTTTTTAGAAATATCCCATTATGGCCACTAGATGGCACTAAGTATCCCAGTTAATAACTATGTTCCTCAGCTACATCCAGTGGTCATAATGGGGTATTTTCCCCATTCACAGAGGATTTGTCAAAACTGGAGACGCTGTGCCTGGGCAAAATTGAATGTTCTCAGGCTTTTTTTTTTTTTCTTTTTTTTTTAGAAATATCCCATTATGGTCACTAGATGGCGCTAAGTATCCTAGTTAATAAGTATGATCCATCTAGTGGCCATAATGAGGTATTTTTCAAATGTCATTTAGCTTGAATAGGGAGAAATACTGCATTACAGCCACTAGATGGCGCTGAGTATTCTAAGTAATAAATATGCTCCTCATCTCCACCTAGTGGCCATAATGGAGTATTTTCCCCATTCACAGAGGATTTATCAAAACTGAAGCAGCGGTGCATAGGCAAAAACCAAATGTTCTCAGGCTTTTTTCTCTGTAGATTGAATGTTATTTAGTGTAAAAGGGTAGAAATACTGCATTACGGCCACTAGATGCCGCCAAGTATCCTAGGTAATAAGTATGCTCCTCAGCTCCACCTAGTGACCATAATGGGGTATTTTTCCCATTCACAGAGGATTTGTCAAAACTGGAGCAGCTGTGCCTGGGCAAAATTGAATCTTCTCAGGCTTTTTTTTTAAAGAAATATCCCATTATGACCACTAGTTGGCGCTAATATCCTAGGTAATAAGTATGCTCCTCAGCTCCACCTAGTGGCCATAATGGGGTATTTTCCCCATTCACAGAGGATTTGTCAAAACGGAAGCAGCTGTGCATGGGCAAAATTGAATGTTCTTAGGCTTTTTTTTTTTAAATATCACATTAGGGCCACTAGATGGCGGTAAGTATCCTAGTTAATAGGTATGCTCCTCAGCTCCATCTAGTGGCCATAATGGGGCATTTCTCAAATGTTATTAAGCGTGAATAGGAATAAATATTGAATTCTGGCCACTAGATGGCACTGTGTATTCTAGGTAATTAGTATGCTCCTCCGCTCCATCCAGTGGCCATAATGGGGTATTTTCCCCATTCACAGAGGATTTGTCAAAACGGAAGCAGCTGTGCATGGGCAAAATTGAATGTTCTCAATATCACATTAGGGCCACTAGATGGCAGTAAGTATCCTAGTTAATAAGTATGCTCCTCAGCTCCATCTAGTGGCCATAATGGGGTATTTCTCAAATGTTATTTAGCGTGAATAGGAAGAAATATTGCATTCTGGCCACTAGATGGCACTGTCTATCCTAGGTAATAATTATGCTCCTGAGCTCCACCTAGTGGCCATAATGGGGTATTTTCCCCATTCACAGAGGATTTGTCAAAACTGAAGCAGCTGTGCATGGGCAAAATCAAATGTTCTCAGGCTTTTTTTTAAAATATCCCATTATGGCCACTAGATGGTGCTAAGTATCCTAGTTAATAAGTATGCTCCTCAGCTCCATCTAGTGGCCATAATGAGGTATTTTTCAAATGTTATTTAGCGTGAATTGGGAGAAATACTGCATTACAGCCACTAGATGGCGCTAAGTATTCTAAGTAATAAGTATGCTCCTCAGCTCCACCTAGTGGCCATAATGGAGTATTTTCCCCATTTTACAGAGGATTTGTCAAAACTGGAGCAGCTGTGCCTGCGCAAAATCATATGTTCTCAGGCTTTTTTTTTCTCTGTAGCTTGAATATTATTTAGTGTGAATGGGTAGAAATACTGCATTAAGGCCACTAGGTGGCGTTGACTATCATATGTAACAAGTATGCTCTTCAGCTCTATCTAGTGGGGTATTTTCCCCATTCACTGAGGATTTATCAAAACTGGAGCAGCTGTGCATGGGCAAAATCAAATGTTCTCAGGCATTTTTTCTTTAACTATCCCATTATGGCCACTAGATGGCGTTAAGTATCCTAGTTAATAAATATGCTCCTTCAGCTCCATCTAGTGGCCATAATGAGGTATTTTTCAAATGTTATTTAGCGTGAATGGGGAGAAATATTGCATTCTGGCCACTAGATGGCACTGTCTATCCTAGGTAATAATTATGCTCCTGAGCTCCACCTAGTGGTCATAATGGTGTATTGTCCCCATTCACAGAGGATTTGTCAAAACAGAAGCAGCTGTGCCTGGGCAAAATCGAATGTCCTCAGGCTTTTTTTTAAATATCCCATTATGGCCACTAGATGGTGCTAAGTATCCTAGTTAATAAGTATGCTCCTCAGCTCCACCTAGTGGCCATAATGGAGTATTTTCCCCATTCGCAGAGGATTTGCCAAAACTGGAGCAGCTGTGCCTGGGCAAAATCGAATGTCCTCAGGCTTTTTTTTTTCTCTGTAAATTGAATATTATTTAGTGTGAATGGGTAGAAATACTGCATTACAGCCACTAGATGGCGCTAAGTATCCTAGTTAATAAGTATGCTCCTTCAGCTCCATCTAGTGGCCATAATGAGGTATTTTTCAAATGTTATTTAGCGTGAATTGGGAGAAATACTGCATTACAGCCACTAGATGGCGCTAAGTATTCTAAGTAATAAGTATGCTCCTCAGCTCCACCTAGTGGCCATAATGGAGTATTTTTTCCATTCGCAGAGGATTTGTCAAAACTAGAGCAGCTGTGCCTGCGCAAAATCATAAGTTCTCAGGCTTTTTTTTTCTCTGTAGCTTGAATATGATTTAGTGTGAATGGGTAGAAATACTGCATTAAGGCCACTAGGTGGCGTTGACTATCATATGTAACAAGTATGCTCTTCAGCTCTATCTAGTGGGGTATTTTCCCCATTCACTGAGGATTTATTACAACTGGAGCAGCTGTGCCTGGGCAAAATTTTATATCCCATTATGGCCACTAGATGGCGCTAAGTATCCTAGTTAATAAGTATGCTCCTTCAGCTCCATCTAGTGGCCCCCCCGCCGGGTACCGGCCAGAGTTGAGCAGCCTAGGAACTCTACAAGGACCCACTAACTCCCCATAAAGGAAAACCCCAAACTAAAGTCCTACAAAAAAAAAACCCTGAAGCTTTAGGATAAGCATGACAGCCAGGTAACTAGTATTTTCAGAAGTAGAGGATGGCAATGGTGGCCTCCATACGTCCTCAGTTCAGGGTGGAGGTGGCTCTGTCTGTGGTTGGCATCCTCCTGTTGAAAAGCCTCATAAACTGCTTCACGCCGGCTGATGGTCAACGCGTTTCAGAAGGTAGGTGACCCCATGCTCCTGTAAACGCATCGGAAAAAAAAAAAAAAGGAAGCAATCTACGTCTTTTTGGAAACAAGGCGTTCTTTCTTGGAAGCAACAGATCTTCACCCCCAAGGTTTCTGGGGGGGGGGGGGGGGAGATGACTGCATATCATGGTGACGGGTCGGATGGGGCAGCAGTTCTAGTCGGACATAAGAAGAGTAAAAATGGGGTGACGGGCTCCAGGGAGTGAAAGGGTTAGATGCCGGGCATGGCCTTGTCTGCGACCCGTTCCAGTTTTCGGTCGGAGCCGGTCCGTGTCGATTGGCCTCCGGGGTAATCCGTTCCTCCAGCTGCCAAAGAAACAAAACTGAACTTAAAGGAGTTCTCCGCTTCATATAACGTGTCAGTTTACCCATTCAGGTTCATTCGGGTTCTCTTGGTAGCCCTGCCAGTGTCTACCGTTCCAACAACCCCCCACTGCCCTGACTAGGAAGCCCTGAGTGAGCTCAGCGCTGTACCCCATGACTGCTCTCAGGACTGGCAGAGGAGGGCAACACAGCAGCCAGAGGAGGAGTCTTACCAAGAGAACCGGTCACTTCCAGGAAGAAAAAGGGAAAGGAAATAAAGAGATAGAAGGGAAGGGAAATATAGAGAAGTGAAGGAAAGGAAAGGAAAAAAGAGAGATTCTATATAGATATAGATATATAGAGAGAGAGAGAGAGAGAGAGAGAGAGAGAGAGAGAGAGAGAGAGAGAGAGAGAGAGAGAGATGAAGGAAAAGAGAGGAAAGGAAATAAAAGAAAAATAAAGGAAAGGAAATAAGAGAGAGAGAAGTGAAGGAAAGAAAAGTGAGGAAAGGAAAAGAAAGGAAGTGAATGGAAAGGAAAGGAAAAGAGAGAGGAAATGCAAGGTAAAGAGAGAGAGAGAGAGGAGGAAAAGGAAAGTAAAGGAAGAGAGAGAGGAAAGGAAGGGAAAAGAGAGAGAGGGAAAAGTAAAAGGAAAGGTAGAGAGAGTGAGAAGGAAAAGGAAAGTAAAGGAGGAGAGAGGGGAGAGGGGAAGAAAAGGAAAAGAGAGAGAGAAGGAAAGGAAAAGAGAGAGAGAAGGAAAGGAATACCGAGAGAGAAGGAAAGGGGAAAAAAAGGAAAATACAGAGAGAAGGAAAGGAAAGGAGAGAGAGAAAAGAAAAGGAAAGTAAAGGAGAGAGAGAAGGAAAGGAAAGGAGAGAGAGAGAGAAGGAAAACAAAGGAAAAGAGCGAGAGAAGAAAAGGAAGCGAGAGAGAGAGAAGGAAAGGAAAGGAAAAGAGAGAGAGAAGGAAAGGAATACCGAGAGAGAAGGAAGGGGAAAAAAAAAGGAAAATACAGAGAGAAGGAAAGGAGAGAGAGAAGAGGAAAGGAAAGGAGAGAGAGAAAGGAAAGGAAAGGAAAGGAGAGAGAGAAGGAAAGGAGAGAGAGAGAAGGAAAGGAATACCGAGAGAGAAGGAAAGGGAAAAAAAAAAGGAAAATACAGAGAGAAGGAAAGGAAAGGAAAGGAAAGGAGAGAGAGAAGAGGAAAGGAAAGGAGAGAGAGAAGAGGAAAGGAAAGGAAAGGAGAGAGAGAAGGAAAGGAGAGAGAGAGAGAGAAGGAAAACAAAGGAAACGAGCGAGAGAAGGAAAGGAAGCGAGAGAGAGAGAGAGAAGGAAAGGAAAGGAAAAGAGAGAGAGAGAGAGGAGGATGAAAAAAATGAAAGGTAAAGAGAGAGGAAATGAAAGGAAAGGGAAGGAAAGGAGAGAGCAAAGGAAAGGAAGAGAGAGAGAAGGAAAGTAAAGGAAAAGAGAGAGAGAGAGAGAGAGAGAGAGAGGAAAAAGGAAAGTAAACAGAGAGAGAGGAAAGGAAGGAAGGATGGGAAACGAGAAAGAGAGAGAGAGGGGGAAAAATAAAGGAAAGGAAAAGAGAGAGAAGGAAAGGGAAGAAAAAGGAAAAGACAGAGAGAAGGAAAGTAAAGGAAAGGAGAGAGAGATAGAGAGATAGATAGATAGATAGCTAGAGAGAGAGAGAGAGAGAGAGAGAGAGAGAGAGAGAGAGGGGAAAACTAAAGTAAAGGAAGAGAGAGGAAAGGAAGGAATGGTAATGAGAAAGAGAGAGTGGGAAAGGAAAAGAGAGAGAGAAAGGAAAAGAGAGAGAGAGATGGAAAGGTAAACAGAAAGAGAAGGAAAGGGAGAAAAAAAGGAAAAAGACAGAAGGAAATTAGAGGAGAGAGAGAAGGAAAGGAAAAGAGAGAGAGAGAGAGAGAGAGAGGAGAGAGAGAGAGAGAGAGGGGAGGAAAGGAAAAGGAAAGGAAAAGAGAGAGGAAATGAAAGGAAAGGAAAAGATCGAGAAAAAGAAAGGAAAGGGAAAAGAGAGAAGGAAATGAAAAGGAAAATAAAAAGGAAAGGAAAAGAAAAGAGAGAGAGAGAAGGAAAAGAGAGAGAGAGAGAGAGAGAGAGAGAGAGAAGGAAAGGAAAATAAAGGAAAGGAAAAGAGAGAGAGAGAGAGAGGAAAAGAGAGAGAGAGATAAGGAAAGGAAAATAGAGGAAATGAAAAGAGAGAGAGAAGGAAAGGGAAAGAAAGTAAAATAGAGACAGAGAGAGAAGGAAAGGAAAGAAAAGAAAAGGAAAAAAGCAAAGAGAGAAGAAAAGAGAGAGAGAGAGAGAAGAAAAGGAGAGAGAGAGAGAAGAAAAGGAAAAGAGCGAGAGAAGGAAAGGAAAAGAGAGAGAAAACTAGAGGAAGAGAGAGAAGGAAAGGAAAGGAAAAAGAGAGAGAAAAGGAAAAAGGAAAGGAAAGAGAGAGAGAGAAGGAAAAGGAAAGGAAGGGAAAAGGGGGAGCCTCTGGCTTAGTGACTTTAACACTTACAGCCCTTACCGGGATGCCGAGTCTTTGCGGTCCAGCTATTCCTGTGCTTGCACCCCCAGACAGTTGTCTTTACTCTCCGATGTTATTGCTAAGTAGTCTGATCTGCTCAAAAAAAAAAAAAAATACATTAAATTAAAAAAACGTTAAACATGTTACACTGTATCTAAATAAAGACATGTGACTGTCCTGTCAGCACAAGATGAAATCTGTACATAAATGTATTACAGGCCAAGGCTCTAGGCTGCAATATTGTTTTTATCCACTAGATGGCACCAGATACAAACTGTCCGGTCCTGTACTGTACAGTGGACTTTGTTGTATATACAGTATATAGTCTCTGCATTGAACCATCCCAAAGCCATTAATACACAAGTCTGCTTTAACAAAACTATTTCCCTAATGGCTCCTCTATAGGACAGCAGAGAATTCCATAGGACGCCTTTGCTGAACTCCTGTAAATGCGAGTCGCCTGGCTGCGTCTTGCTGCAACTAGTGTTTAAAGAAGAAGGTCCGCATTCTCTGCATGTACATTTCTCTTAAGCTGAATTAAAGACAGATAAAAAAAATATCAAACATCAATGCATTTTTTTTTTTTTTTTTATGCAAGCAGTGTAAGTCCCTGCATTTAATCTGCTAGCAAGGGGCATGCTGATAGAAGCGGAGAGCAGAGTGTCAATGAGCTCATCTCTCCTTCTATCACTGTCCAGTCAAAGGCTGGAGGAGGGGCAAGACCTGCAATTGTCACATTTTTACAGCCGAGAAAAATCAGGTCTGCTAAAAAAAAAAGGGCTGTGCTGTGTAGCGGAGCTGTGTAAATCTCAGGACTGGATGGACAGAAATACAAGTCTTTTTGGCAGCTGTTTTTTTTATCTTGCCTGAAATCCACCTTTTCTTTTCCTTTTAACCATTTATTTTTATTTTTAGGGTATACTCACGCATTTTCCAACACTGCCTCCTCCCCGGCTGCGGCGATCTTGCGGTAACAATATATCATTTCCACCACGAGCCATATTGTCAGCACCACGATGAGGACGTACATCATGATCTCCGACACGATGGAAGCCATGTCTCTGTTGGCTGGGTGGGGGAAATAGACGCTCTTTTAGAAAAATAACTTAGAACCCCCAAACATGTACAGTATCTCCCAAAAGTAAGTACACCCCTCACATTTCTGTAAATCTTTCCTTCTATCTTTTCATGTGACAACACTGAAGAAATGACACTTGTCTACAATGTAAAGTAGTGAGTGTACAGCTTGTATAACAGTGTAAATCTGTTGTCCCCTCAAAATAACTCAACACACAGCCATTAACCACTTGCTGACCGGGTCATAGCCGAAAGACAGCTACAGCGCGGTCGGCTTGTTCTGGGTGGACGTCCGTGGGGTGAGCACCCGGGAACATCCGTGACCGCAGAGTCCAGAGGACCCGGCGCATCACAGATCATGGTAAACGGACGCTGATAGCGGCCATTTACCACGTGATCGCTCCGTCAAATGACGGATCGACCACATGTAAACAAAGCGGCGTCACGTCATGATGCCGGTTCCTCCCCTCTCTATACCGGTCGGTACGGGGAGAGGGGGAGAGATTGCAGCAGCGCTGTGGGCTGGATGTGTAGTGCCCACAGCGCTGCTCAGTGACAGTACTCTGCCACACTGTGCAATACTCTGCCAATACTCTGCCAATACTCTGCCACACTGTGCAATACTCTGCCAATACTCTGCCAATACTCTGCAACACTGTGCAATACTCTGCCAATACTCTGCAACACTGTGCAATACTCTGCCACACTGTGCAATACTCTGCCAATACTATGCCAATACTCTGCAACACTGTGCAATACTCTGCCAATACTCTGCCAATACTCTGCAACACTGTGCAATACTCTGCCAATACTATGCCAATACTATGCCAATACTATGCCAATACTATGCCACACTGTGCAATACTCTGCAACACTGTGCAATACTATGCCAATACTCTGCAACACTGTGCAATACTCTGCCAATACTCTGCAACACTGTGCAATACTCTGCCAATACTATGCCAATACTCTGCAACACTGTGCAATACTCTGCCAATACTATGCCAATACTATGCCAATACTCTGCAACACTGTGCAATACTCTGCCAATACTCTGCCAATACTCTGCAACACTGTGCAATACTCTGCCAATACTCTGCCAATACTCTGCAACACTGTGCAATACTCTGCCAATACTATGCCAATACTATGCCAATACTATGCCACACTGTGCAATACTCTGCCAATACTCTGCAACACTGTACAATACTCTGCAACACTGTGCAATACTCTGCCAATACTCTGCAACACTGTACAATACTCTGCAACACTGTGCAATACTCTGCCAATACTCTGTGATCAATTTTAACAGAAACTAAGAATTTTTTTTTTTTTTTAATGAATTTTCTGCATTTTTTGATTTATAGCGCAAAAAATGAAAAACCCAGAGGTGATTAAATACCACTAAAGAAAGCTCTATTTGTGTGAAAAAAAGGACAAAATTCATTTGGGTACAGTGTTGCATGACTGAGTAATTGTCATTCAAAGTGTGAGAGCACCGAATGCTGAAAATTGGTCTGGTTAGGAAGGGGGTTTAAGTGCCCAGTGGGCAAGTGGTTAATGTCTAAACCGCTGGCAACAAAAGTGAGTACACCCCTAAGTGAAAATGTCCAAATTGGGCCCAATTAGCCATTTTCCCTCCCCCGGTGTCATGTGACTCGTTAGTGTTACAAGGTCTCAGGTGTGAATGGGGAGCAGGTGTGTTAAATTTGGTGTTATCGCTCTCACTCTCTCATACTGGTCACTGGAAGTTCAACATGGCACCTCGTGGCAAAGAACTCTCCGAGGACTGGTCTCACGGCTCACCTTTGTCCACCACCACCACCTGGATGAATTTGGTGACGTTGGTGTTGTACTCGTGACTGTCGAAGCTCAGCGTGCGGTTGACTCGGCACATGTACTCCCCCTGGTGTTCGTGGGTGACGTTGGTGATGACGACGGACATGTCCTGCAAGTCTTCCGAGTGGGCGCTCCCGTTCCATTTTAGCCGCCCGTGGAAGCGCTGGTCCAGGATGTGCTGTCTCGGCCATTGGTAGATGAGGATCTGCCCCATGAGAAGACAACAAAATCATTACACATTTCCCCATCACCGGAGGTAACACGCCAAAGTCATAGTTATCTATCAGGAAGAGTGTCAGGTGGAACAGGAAGTGAGGAGAAATCTCCCCACTTTCTATCCAGGTGAAGGGTATCAGAACAGGAAGTGAAGAAAAAATGTCTCCACTTTCTATCCAGGTGAAGGTTATCAGAACAGGAAGTGAGGAGAAATCTCCCCACTTTCTAGCCAGGTGAAGGGTATCAGAACAGGAAGTGAAGAAAAAATATCTCCACTTTCTATCCAGGTGAAGGGTATCAGAACAGGAAGTGAAGAAAAATGAAGTGAGGGGGATATCTCTCCAATGGGGACAAAGACTGCAACAAAATAACTTTTTTGAAGAAAACGTCTCCACTTTCTATCCAGGTGAAGGGTATCAGAACAGGAAGTGAAGAAAACGTCTCCACTTTAATCGCTGTGTCTTCCTGCCCCCAGTGACACCCATACCTTCTAATCTATTGTCCTGGTGTCACTGGGACAGGAAGTGAGGGGAAATCTCTCTCTATCCTCTCTATTATTTGCCAATAAAAAAGGCCAAATTCATTGGGAATTTCTCGTCAGTGACGGCTCCTTCTTCCCCCTCCATAGCAGCGAGCGTTATTAATAGATTTATCGCATAATAAAAAAGTGAAAAATAAGTGTTGGAATATTTATGCGTCTCGCATGCGTGTGATAATCTGTCAGGGTTTGCGAGGAGCGCAGAGCTGCCAGAATACCTTTGAAGTTCTGTATGGCTGTCGGCTACGGAGAAAAGTGTCGGAGCTCCTCATCTCCGCATAGATAATTCCCAGACCTTTCCTTAAAGAGGAACTCCGGACTTCCCTTCAGTCTTATACAGTTGTACCGGCTCCTCTCCGGTACTGAAACGGCTTCCTCTGGTGTCACTGCACACTGTGAGCTTCTCACAATGTGCATTGGAAGCTGCAGCAAGTCCCACCTCATTTCCTGGGGGGTGGGGGTTCTGAGGATGAACTTCTCAATCACGTGACATAAATGTAACTTTTTAAAATATATTTTTTTAAATATTTTTAAAACATTTTCCCAGGCATATTACCCCTGAGTAAATAATTAACCTTTTTTTTTTTTTAAATATATTTTAAAATATATATTTAAAAAAAAAAAAATAATTCACAGGAATATACATTAACCCTCGAGTAAATAATTAACCATTTTTTGCAAACATTTTTAAAAATCTATTTTTACTTTTTTTTTTTTTTTTTTACATTTCCTAGGCATATACTTTAACCCCTTATTCAAGAATGCAACTGTTTCTTTTAAACATTTTTAAATATATTTTTTAAATATATATATATATATATATATTTTTTTAATTTCTTTTTTTCCCCCGGCATATACGTTATCCCCTTCCTGCCCCCCACAGCATCCCCTGAGTAAATAATTAAACAGTTTTTTAAAATAATAAAAAAAAAAAAAATATAATATATATATATATATATATATATATATATATATATATATATATATAATTTTTTTTTTTTTACATTTCCCAGGCATATACTTTAACCCCTTATTCAAAAATGCAACTGTTTTTCTTAAACATTTTTAAATATATATATATATATATATATATATATTTATTTATTTTTTTCCCAGGCGTATACGTTATCCCCTTCCTGCCCACCCACAGCATCCCCTGAGTAAATAATTAAATAGTTTTTAAAAAATAAAAAAAAAAAAAAAATATATATATATATATATATATATATATATATATATATATATATAATATATATATATACACAAATATATATATATATATATATATAATTTTTTTTTTTTTTACATTTCCCAGGCATATACTTTAACCCCTTATTCAAGAATTCAACTGTTTTTCTTAAACATTTTTAAATATATATATATATATATATATATATTATATATATATATATATATATATATTTATTTATTTATTTATTTTTTTCCCAGGCGTATACGTTATCCCCTTCCTGCCCACCACAGCATCCCCTGAGTAAATAATTAAATAGTTTTTTTTAAATAAAAAAAGAAAAAAAAAAATATATATATATATATATATATATATATATATATATATATATATATATATATATATATATATATATATATATATATATATATATATATATATATTTATTATTATTATTTTTTTTTTACATTTTCCAGGCATATACTTTAACCCCTTATTCAAGAATGCAACTGTTTTTCTTAAACATTTTTAAATATATTTTTTATATATATTTATATTTATTTATTTATATATTTATTTATTTATTTTTTTTCCCCCAGCATATACGTTATCCCCTTCCTGCCCACCACAGCATCCCCTGAGTAAATAATTAAACAGTTTTAAAAAAAAAAAAAAAAATATATATATATATATATATATATATTATTATTTTTTTTTTTTTTTTTTACATTTCCCAGGCATATACTTTAACCCCTTATTGAAGAATGCAACTGTTTTTCTTAAACATTTTTAAATATATTTTTTAAATATATATATATATATATATATTTTTTTTTTCCCAGGTATATACGTTATCTCCTTCCTTCCCGCCCACAGCATCCCCTGAGTAAATAATTAAACAGTTTTTTTTTATATTTTTAAAAATATATATAAATATTTTTTTTTTCATTTACCAGGCATATACTTTTAACCCCTTATTCAAGAATGCAACTGTTTTTTCTTTTTTTACAAGCATATACTTTAACTGGCATGAGCTCACCTCGTCAAAGTTTTCCATGCCCTCCCCTTTGAAGAACCATTCGGTGAAGGTTTTGGCGACTGTCTCGCCTCTCTTCTTACAGGAGATGCACCGGATCTTAAATTCGTGGCCTACCACGGCTTCTGTTTCCGATTCCACCTCTACACAGCCTGACCAGCAGGAGGGCGCTAGAGGACAAGAGACAGAGAGGGAGGGGTGACAAATAGCAGCAAGTACAGGTTCACAAGAGCCGATCGCATGCAGCTTCTATATTGTACCTGGTATCACAGTCAAAGGGGACCTGTCATCAGATATATTTCTTCATGGAAAGTGCAACATAATAATAATGAAGCTCTCTCTTCTCTGAAACCATTCAAAGTGCAGAATTTATACAGCTTGTGTGAGCTTTCAGAAAGAAGGGGTGGGGAGGTGACGTTACACTCTGCAGAGCTTCGTGAGAGCTGATTGGAGGGAAGGGACACCCCCCCTGGAGATCCCTCTCTTGTCACCTTCACACAGGAACAGAGCCAAGGCTGTCAATCACAGGCTGTGTGCTGGAGATCCCCCCCCGTCACCTTCACACAGCACACAGGAAGAGACCTGAGGCTGTCAATCACAGGCTGTGTGCTGGAGATCCCCCCCCCCCTGTCACCTTCACACAGCACACAGGAAGAGACCTGAGGCTGTCAATCACAGGCTGTGCGCTGGAGATCCCTCCCCTGTCACCTTTCTACCTCTTGGTGTCAGGAAAACCCAGTGAAAACAAAAAAAAAAATACAAATTTTAAGCATACGGTAAAGAGTAACGCAGAATATGCACAGATTACAGATATGCCGATGTCATGGATGAAAGCATGTGGGTGAGGCGCCCGCTTCCTGCAAACCTTGCATGCGTTTATGGTGCCTTCCATAGATTGTTTACTGCTCAGCTCCATCCTGCCCCCCCTCCCCCCTCCCCGGATCCTAAATAATTAAACAGCGTCGAGTCATCCTGAGCTTTACAGCAAGATCAGAGCTTCAAGTCTACGGACAAGGCGGACATCACTGAGCTGAGGGGCCGATGTGCAGCCAATGTCTACAGGGCCTTGAAAAAGTATTCATACCCCATAGAAATCGTCCACATTTTGTCATGTTGCATCCAAAATTGTAAATGTATTTTATTGGGATTTTATGCGATAGACCAACACAAAGTGGCTCATAATTGTGAAGTGGAAGGAAAATGATATGGGTCTTCTACACACACTCAGTAGAAGACCCAAGAGCACTCAGTAGAAGACCTGGAGCACTCAGTAGAAGACCTGGAGCACTCAGTAGAAGATCCTCACACTCAGTAGAAGACCCACACACTCAGTGGAAGACCTGTGGCTCTTAGTAGAAGACCCAAGAATTTAAATGGAAGACCCGGGCAATCAGTACAAGACTTGGGGCACTCAGTAGAAGATCCTCACACTCGGTATAAAACCCAAGAGCACTCAATAGAAGACCTGTGGCTCTTAGTAGAAGACCCAAGAAGCTAAATGGAAGACCCGGGCAATCAGTACAAAACTTGGGGCACTCAGTAGAAGATCCTCACACTCGGTAGAAAACCCAAGAGCACTCAGTAGAAGACCTGTGGCTCTTAGTAGAAGACCCAAGAAACTAAATGGAAGACCCAGGCAATCAGTACAGGACTTGGGGCACTCAGTAGAAGATCCACACACTCGGTAGAAAACCCAAGAGCACTCAGTAGAAGACCTGTGGCTCTTAGTAGAAGACCCAAGAAACTAAATGGAAGACCCGGGCAATCAGTACAGGACTTGGGGCACTCAGTAGAAGACCCACACACTTGGTAGAAAACCCAAGATCACTCAGTAGAAGACCTGTGGCGCTTAGTAGAAGACCCAAGAAACTAAATGGAAGACCCGGGCAATCAGTACAGGACTTGGGGCACTCAGTAGAAGACCCACACACTCAGTAGAAAACCCAAGAGCACTCAGGAGAAGACCCAAGAAACTAAATGGAAGACCCGGACAATCAGTACAGGACTTGGGGCACTTAGTAGAAGATCCACACACTCGGTAGAAAACCCAAGAGCACTCAGTAGAAGACCTGTGGCTCTTAGTAGAAGTCCCAATGAACTAAATGGAAGACCCGGGCACTCAGTAGAAAAGCTGTGGCTCTCAGTAGAAGACCCAAGGAACTAAATGGAAGACCCGGGCAATCAGTACAAGACTTGGGACACTCAGTAGAAGACCTGGAGCACTCAGTAGAAGATCCACACACTCAGTAGAGGACCCAAGAGCACTCAGTAGAAGTCCTATTGCTCTTAGTAGAATCCCCAAGTAACTAAATGGAAGACCCGGGCACTCAGTAGAAGACATGGGGCATCAGTAGAAGACATGGGGCACTCAGTAGAAGACCTGGAGCATTCAATAGAAGATCCACACACTCAGTAGAACTGTGGCTCTTAGTAGAAGACCCAAGGAACTCAATCGAAGAACCGGGCACTCAGTAGAAGACTCGGGGAACTCAGTAGAAAACTTGGGACACTAGTAGAAGACCCCGGGCACTCAGTTGAAGACCTGGAGCACTCAGTAGAGGATCCACGTACTCAATAGAAGACCGCAGAAACTCCGTAGAAGACCTGTGGCTCTTAGTAGAAGAACCAAGGAACTAAATGGAAGACCCGGGCACTCAGTAGAAAAGCTGTGGCTCTCAGTAGAAGATCCAAGGAACTAAATGGAAGACCCGGGCAATCAGTACAAGACTTGGGACACTCAGTAGAAGACCTGGAGCACTCAGTAGAAGATCCACACACTCAGTAGAGGACCCAAGAGCACTCAGTAGAAGTCATGTTGCTCTTAGTAGAAGACCCAAGGAACTAAATGGAAGACCCGGGCACTCAGTAGAAGACATGGGGCATCAGTAGAAGACATGGGGCACTCAGTAGAAGACCTGGACCATTCAATAGAAGATCCACACACTCAGTAGACCTGTGGCTCTTAGTAGAAGAACCAAGGTACTCAATCTAAAAACCGGGCAATGAGTAGAAGACTCGGGGAACTCAGTAGAAAACTTGGGACACTAGTAGAAGACCCCAGGCACTCAGTGGAAGAGCTGGAGCACTCAGTAGAGGATCCAGGTACTCAATAGAAGACCCCAGAAACTCAGTAGAAGACCTGTGGCTCTTAGTAGAAGACCCAAGAAACTCAATGGAAGAACCGGGCACTCAGAAGACTTGGGACACTCAGGAGAAGACCCCAAGCACTCAGTGGAAGACCTGGAGCACTCAGTAGAAGATCCACACAATCAGTAGAAGACCCCGGGCACTCAGTAGAAGACCCAAGGAACTCAATGGAAGACCTGGGCACTCAATAGAAAAGTCAGGCACTCAGTAGAAGACCTGAATCTCTCAGTAGAATACCCCAGGCACTCAATTGAAGACCCCAAACATTGGGCACCCAGTAGAAGACCCCTAGGCCGTGTATTGCTGCAATCAATAATCTGTACATCTTGTTATTTCTCTGGATGTGGAACTTGTAAACTTTCCAGTTACTATGTGATATACATGGTGCCCATATTAGCTCCTTGGTGGTGAAGATATGTCCTGGGATGGCTGACTTGGTTGACTTGGCCCGTCATATCCATATATTGTACTGTAGGCTCTATAAACCTTATTGCTCTATTGGTGTGCTAGCTTTACACAATCAAATCTTGGTTGGTTTTGAGACCTTTAAATGAAGGCTTCGGTGTTAGCGCCTCTATTGTTGCGTCTTGTGTATAAATTATATATCGGGTGTGCAGACTTCTTTTTCTGTTGAGGGGGGGGGAAAAGCGGATGTTCAGCACTAAAGCGTGTAATGGGAAGAAGAAGCTGTGTGCTGAGGCAGCGTCTGAGGGCCCCTCGGGCTCAAGCAGCCCTTTCTCAACCAAAAGCCTTTTAATGGAAGTTTTGCCTGGCTGAGAACTCACAACTCGAGGAAGACATCCCTTAATGGAGAGGCTTAGATTTTAACTCCTCCGTGGAAGCACCTTGCAGCTGCAGTTAGTTTGCTAAAGCTTTGAGCGTCATGGCATTCTCTTGGGGACAGGTTTCCTGATGGTGACCATAGTGGACCATGCCTTTGTTGTGTGTGTTGAAGCGGTTGTAGGGTAGGGGGTACAGGAGTGTCCGGTGTAGTTACCCTAACTGCTCAGTAGACGTCGTCACAGTTAGGGTTGGGTTGCAGGTAAAGGGCAGGCAGTGCAGGTGCCTAGGTAGCCTCTACAGGTCCCCAGAGTAGTCAGCGATGTCCACCATAGAGGGTAGTGCCTGCCCTGCCCCTGCCAGCGTAGGCCCCTTGGGCAAGAGGGCTGAATACCGGCCCTGCATTGTACTTGATGACATCAGAGGGCCTGCAACCAATGGAGCGCCTTAGGGAAGAGGCTGAGGGGAGCCTGCAAGAGCAAAGGATTAAGTAAGCAGTGGTGTCGCTATGGGGGTGTGGGTGAAACCCCCCAGAAGGGGTGACAACTTGTTTTACTAAACCAGGGGGGGTAGGGGTGACACCATGTTTTACTGAACTGGGGGGGGGGAGGGGCTGGGTAGGGGTGATACCATGATTTACTGAACCGGGGGGGGGGGGGGGGATGGGAGTGGGTTGGTAAGGGTGACACCATGTTTTACCGAATTGGCCAGCAGGGGGGGGGGGGTAGGGGTGACACCATGTTTTACTGAACTGGGGGGGGGGCTGGGTAGGGGTAATACCATGTCTTACTGAACCGGGGGGGTAGGAGTGACACCATGTTTTACCAAACCGTGGGGGGGATGGGAGTGGGTTGGCAAGGGTGATACCATGTTTTACCGAATCTTCCGGCAGGGCGTGGTGGGGGGTGACACCATGTTTTACCACACCAGGTGATACCAACCCTAGTCCTTTTTTGCTGTGATCTAAATGGACGCCATGTTTTACCGAATCGGCCAGCGGGGGGGTAGGGGTGACACCATGTTTTACTGAACTGGGGGGGGGGGGGGGCTGGGTAGGGATAATACCATGTTTTACTGAACCAGGGGGGGGGGGGATGAGAGTGGGTTGGTAAGGGTGACGCCATATTTTACCTAATTGGCCAGCGGGGGGGGGGGGGGGGGGGGTAGCGGTGACACCATGTTTTACTGAACTGGGGGGGGGGGGGGGGGGGACTGGGTAGGGCTAATACCATGTTTTACTGAACTGGGGGGGGGTAGGGGTGACACCATGTTTTACTGAACTGGGGGGGGGGGGGGCTGGGTAAGGGTAATACCATGTTCCACTGAACTGGGGGGGTAGGGGTGGGGGGGGGGGGGCTGGGTAGGGGTAGTACCATGTTTTACTGAACAGGGGGGGTAGTGGTGACACCATGTTTTACTGAACTGGGGGGGGGGCTGTTTAGGGGTAATACCATGTTTTACTGAACAGGGGGGGTAGTGGTGACACCATGTTTTACTGAACTGGGGGGGGGGGCTGTTTAGGGGTAATACCATGTTTTATTGAACTGGGGGGGTAGTGGTGACACCATGTTTTACTGAATTGGGGGGGGGGGGGGGCTGGGTAGGGGTAATACCATGTTTTACTGAACTGGGGGGTAGGGGTGACACCATGTTTTATCAAACCGGGGGGATGGGAGTGGGTTGGTAAGGGTGACGCCATGTTTTACCGAATCGGCCGGCAGGGCGCGGTGGGGGGTGACACCATGTTTTACCGCACCAGGTGACACCAACCCTAGTCCTTTTTTGCTGTGACCTAAATGGACATTTATCCCCTGTAGTGCAACTTTTTAAAGCCTATTAGGGTTTACATACAATGGCCTTCTTTATAAAGCTCGGCCAGCAAAATCCAAGATGGGGCATAAGCTCCGCCCAGTGCGATGACGTCACAACGTACCACCCGCCTGACGTGTTGCGTCTGCTCCGTAATTTTATATGTATGTTCTATTTGTGCTGTGATTGCACAAATGAGTGGCAACAGCTCTAGTAATTATTTTAGGTTTTCTTTAGATTTAGTTGGGTAGCACCTTGTGGTTTGAATAGCACAGGGATTACTGGTTATATACACTCACCGGCCACTTTATTAGGTACACCTGTTCAATTGCTTGGGCAACACATATTGCTAATCAGCCAATCACATGGCAGCAACTCAATGCATTTAGTCATCAAGACGTGGTGAAGACGACTTGCTGAGGTTCAAACTAGGCATCAGAATGGGGAAGAAAGGGGATTAAGGTGACTTTGAACTATGATAATGCACCATGTCACAAAGCTCCAATCATCTCACCACTGTACAATGAGGTCACTGTACTCCAATGGCCTCCACACTCACCAGATCTCAAGATTTCAATGGCCAATGGCCTCCACACTCACCAGATCTCAAGACTTCAATGGCCAATGGCCTCCATACTCACCAGATCTCAAGACTTCAATGGCCAATGGCCTCTCCACACTCACCAGATCTCAAGACTTCAATGGCCAATGGCCTCCACACTCACCAGATCTCAAGATTTCAATGGCCTCCACACTCACCAGATCTCAAGACTTCAATGGCCAATGGCCTCCATACTCACCAGATCTCAAGACTTCAATGGCCAATGGCCTCCACACTCACCAGATCTCAAGACTTCAATGGCCAATGGCCTCCACACTCACCAGATCTCAAGATTTCAATGGCCTCCACACTCACCAGATCTCAAGACTTCAATGGTCTCCACACTCACCAGATCTCAAGACTTCAATGGCCAATGGTCTCCACACTCACCAGATCTCAAGACTTCAATGGCCAATGGCCTCCACACTCACCAGATCCGAAGACTTCAATGACCAATGGCCTCCACACTCACCAGATCTCAAGACTTCAATGGCCAATGGACTCCACACTCACCAGATCTCAAGACTTCAATGGCCAATGGCCTCCACACTCACCAGATCTCAAGACTTCAATGGCCAATGGCCTCCACACTCACCAGATCTCAAGACTTCAATGGCCAATGGCCTCCACACTCACCAGATCTCAAGACTTCAATGGCCAATGGCCTCCACACTCACCAGATCTCAAGACTTCAATGGCCAATGGTCTCCACACTCACCAGATCTCAAGACTTCAATGGCCAATGGCCTCCACACTCACCAGATCTCAAGACTTCAATGGCCAATGGTCTCCACACTCACCAGATCTCAAGACTTCAATGGCCAATGGCCTCCACACTCACCAGATCTCAAGACTTCAATGGCCAATGGTCTCCACACTCACCAGATCTCAAGACTTCAATGGCCAATGGCCTCCACACTCACCAGATCTCAAGACTTCAATGGCCAATGGCCTCCACACTCACCAGATCTCAAGACTTCAATGGTCTCCACACTCACCACATCTCAACCAGCTATCTGGTCACTATGGACCAAAATCTCTGAGGAACGTTTCCAACACCTTGTTGTATCTATGCCACCAAGAATGAAGACCAAAAGGGGTCCAAACAGGTTCTACCAAGGTGTACCTAATAAAGTGTCCGGTGAGTGTGTATTACAATTGGCACAATTCACAAAGCCAACACACAAGAATAAAGATTAAAAAAAAAATGACATTTATTTTCCGTAGCCAATAAGATTTGAAAATGGCAGTCACATGGCTCTACATAAAGATCTCTTTCAGAGCTTTGTGAATTGAGCCCTAATGAGCTTTGGCAATGTCACGTCTTCGGGGTTTATCTCCACCGGGCGTTGCTATGACGTTGCTATGATGACACTATATATGTGATATTATTTCTTGACTCAGAAGCCGTCAATTTTTATCTTCCGTGACCCCGCCCCCCCCCACCTCAGGACAGAAGGGCTTTGCGCGTGATTGGCTGGAGGGAGCATTGGCTTCTGCAATCCCATGGGAAGATGAATAGTCAGGAATAGAGAGACGTCTCTATGAGGCTTCCAGGAATAAGCATTAGTGATTGACCGGTGGGACGGTCCATGTGTGATGGAGGACAAGGAAAGGCATTAAAAGCGGAACCTTCACCCGGGAATAAGCCCCTCCCCCCACCCCCTCTTACACAATGGTGTAAACAAACAGAATCCTCGACCAATGTAGCGCAGTGGCAGAGATGCCGAGGAATGTGTAGGATCTGGAGGAGATGTCTGTCTATGGCAGGGGGTCTCCAAATGTTCTAAGCAAAGGGCCAGATTACTGGAATAGTACCCAATCATAGTGCCCCATCATTGGTGTCAGTGGGGGGAATAGTGCCCCATCCTAGGTGTCAGTGGGAGGAATAGTGCCCCAACATTGGTGTCAGTGGGAGGAATAGTGCCCCCAACATTGGTGTCAGTGGGAGGAATAGTGCCCCATCATTGGTGTCAGTAGGGAGGAATAGTGCCCCATCATTGGTGTCAGTGGGAGGAATAGTGCCCCATCATTGGTATCAGTGGGAGGAATAGTGCCCCATCATTGGTGTCAGTGGGAGGAATAGTGCCCCATCATTGGTGTCATTGGTGTCAGTGGGAGGAATAGTGCCCCATCATTGGTGTCTGTGGGAGGAATAGTGCCCCATCATTGGTGTCAGTGGGAGGAATAGTGTGCCCCATCATTGGTGTCAGTGGGAGGAATAGTGCCCCATCATTGGTGTCAGTGGGAGGAATAGTGCCCCATCATTGGTGTCAGTGGGAGGAATAGTGCTCCAAGGGTTGGCTAAAGGCAAGCAAAGGTTTGCAGTTTGGAGAGCACTGCTCTGTTTCGGCACGCTGATAGGAGGAGAGAGCAGTACAGCTGTTCAGAATGAAACAAATTTGTTTTGTTTCGATTTGTTATTTACATAAACTCATTTAGTCATATTTGTTAAATTAGTTTAATTCATTTTTGGAATTAGTTTAGTTTATTCCAATTCTAATCAAATCGAATTTTCCGAATTTGGTCGAATTGATTTAAATTTGACAGAATTCTGAAAATTTGAATCGATTCGAATTCTATTAGCATTCCATTCGAATTGGAATCTAATTCCATTCAAAATCAAACTTATTCTATTCGGAATTAGAATTTTTGGAAGATGGTTATATTCTTTCCATTGTATTCTATTCTAGTCTATTATTTTCTATTCTATTCTAATCTATTCTTCCCTATTCTATTCAAATTCTAACTTATTCTATTCCATTCTATTCAATTCTTTTATATTCTATTCAAATTTATTCCATTCGAATCTGAATTTATTTTATTCGAAATTCGAGGTTATATTCTTTCTATTTTATTTTATTCTATTGTTTTTTTTATTTGTTCTTTTCTATTCTATTATTTTATTTTTTTCTATTCTATTTTTTCTATTGTATTCAAATTCAAATTTTATTCTATTCCAAATTAGAATTTTGGAAGATGGTAATATACTTTCTATTTTATTTTATTTTATTCTATTTCTTTTTTTTCTACTTTGTTCTATTCTATTCTTGCCTATTTTATTCTATTTTTATTTTTTTTCTATTCTAATATATATTTTTTTTATTCTATTCAAATTTATTCTATTCCAATTTTTGGAAATGGTTTTATTCAGTATATTTTATTCCATTGTTTTTTTTATCTTTTATTCTATTCTTTTATTATCTATTATTTTCTATTCTTTTCTATTCTTTTCAAATTCATATTTATTTTATTTGAATCCGCATTTGTTCTATTTGAAGTTTGAAATTTCGGAAGAAGCTTTCTTTCAATTTTTTTTATTCTATTTTTTTTTTTTTCTATTCTATTCTTTTTTTTCCATTCAAATTTATTCTATTTGAAATTCGAATTTCAGAAGATAGTTACATAGTTACATAGTAGGTGAGGTTGAAAAAAGACACAAGTCAATCAAGTCCAACCCATGTGTGTGATTATATGTCAGTATTAAGATGGTTATATTCTTTCTGTTTTATTATTTTTCTTTATTCTATTCTATTCCTTTATTTTCTATTCTATCTTATTCTGTTATTTTTTTTCTATTCTATTTTGTTCTGTTTCACTCTATTCTTTTCTGGTCTATTATATTCTTTTATTTTCTACTTTTTTTTTTTATTATTATTTTTTTTCTATTCTTTTCTGTTTTAATTTTTTTTTTTTTTATTTTCTATTTTTTTCTATTATATTCCTTAATATCCATTCTATCTTATTCTGTTCTTTTTTTTCTATTCCATTTTGTTCGGTTTTACTCTATTCTTTTCTAGTTTATTATATTCTTTTATTTTCTACTCCTTTTTTTTATTTATTTTTTTTTTTTATTATTTTTTATATTCTGTTCTGTTTTAATCTATTCTATTTTTTTATTTTCTATTCTTTTCTATTTTATTCCTTTATATTCCATTCTATCTTATTATGTTCTTTTTTTTTCTATTTCTATTTTGTTCTGTTATACTCTATTCTTTTCTAGTCTATTATATTCTTTTATTTTCTACTCTTTTTAATTTTTTTTATTATTTTTTTTTCTATTCTGTTCTATTTTAATCTATTCTATTCTTTTATTTTCTATTATTTTCTATTCTATTCTTTATTTTCTATTCTATCTTATTCTGTTCTTTTTTTCTTATTCTATTTTGTTCTGTTTTACTCTTTTCTTTTCTAGTCTATTATATTCTTTTATTTTCTACTCTTTTTTTTATTTATTTTTTATTTTTTTTTTTTATTCTGTTCTGTTTTAATCTATTTTATTTATTTATTTTCTATTATTTTCTATTATATTCCTTTATTTTCTATTATATCTTATTTTGTTCTTTTTTTTTCTATTCTATTTTGTTCTGTTTTACTCTTTTCTTTTCTAGTCTATTATATTCTTTTATTTTCTGATCTTTTTTCTATTCTTTTTTTCTATTCTGTTCTGTTTTAATCTATTCTATTCTTTTCTATTCTATTCCTTTATTTTCTATTCTATTCTTTTTTATTCTATTCCTTTATTTTCTATTCTATTTTATTCTATTCCGAAATTCTATTCGAATTTGATTCAGACAAAATGTAGTTTTATTATTTCACATTCGGTGAAATTCGTTACTATTGTTACATCCGAATTTCCGAATAACGAAAAATGAGTCCGAATTTAGATTTTCGGAACTAAGCGAATCACACATGTCTGGAGAGCAGAGTGACCGAGACAAGCTCATTAGTCTGCTGCTTCTCCTTTCACTGTCCCGGTCACAGAGTTGGGAGAAGACCTGTAAGTGAAAGTGAAACTGCGAGAGAAAAAAAAAGATCGAATCCCTTGGCAGACTGGCCCGACAGAGCTGAGCAAATCTCAGGACTGGATGGGCAAAAAAAAATACAAACGCAGAACAGCTTCCTGCCTGATCTTGGCTCGGCTTACTCTCTAATCCGGCTTCCATCCATTTAATACCCAGCAATAACGCACTTACTATGGAAGACCGAGCGCCTTTTTATCTCCATACACGATACAGTGTGGCGCATCAGAGGGTGACATTTGGCCGCCGAGCTTTGTTTGCGCCTTCAAAGTCGGCTAATTAATTTGAGGTTTATTCGCCGCTTGCCGTGTATTAACCTCCGTAATTATCAACTCGACACAAGCAAAGGGATGTGTTGTTTTCACAATACAGTTCAAGAGCACAAAGACGTCTTTAATGAAACGCGTCGGGGAGGGAATTGTTCTGATTGAATCACTTTAAATATATACATTGTATCCGGGCTGTAACTTTATGTGATGAGACAATTGCAGAGTCATGGAAGCTAACCTCCCGGATAAGCAAATATCATCTACATCCATTCATCGCGTGAATTCTTCCTGAATCTCAGTGAGCTTCGTGGGTTCCTTCCAGAGCTGTGCAGTAATCCAGTGTCTGGTCTCCGCCCCCTCCTGTAGTTTTCTACTTGTAGTGGGTGGAGCTTGATGGGCCCCTCCCACAGCTCTGCTCTCGCCTTATGCAGGGGGACTAGTCCAGTCTCCACCCCTCCTGTAGTTTTCTACTTGTTGTGGGTGGAGCTTGATGGGCCCCTCCCACAACTCTGCTCTCTCTCCTTGTGCAAGACTGGTCTGGTCTCCGCCCCCTCCTGTAGTTTTCTATTTGTAGTGGGTGGAGCTTGCTGGGCACCTCCCACAGCTCTGCTCTCTCTCCTTGTGCAGGGGGACTGGTCTGGTCTCCGCCCCTCCTGTAGTTTTCTGCTTGTTGTGGGTGGAGCCTGATGGGCCCCTCCCACAGCTCTGCTCTCTCTCCTTGTGCAGGACTGGTCTGGTCTCTGCCCCCTCCTGTAGTTTTCTATTTGTAGTGGGTGGAGCTTGCTGGGCACCTCCCACAGCTCTGCTCTCTCTCCTTGTGCAGCGTGACTGGTCTGGTCTCCGCCCCTTCTGTAGTTTTCTACTTGTAGTGGGTGGAGCCTGATGGGCCCCTCCCACAGCTCTGCTCTCTCTCCTTGTGCAGGGGGACTGGTCGGGTCTCTGCCCCCTCCTGTAGTTTTCTACTAGTAGTGGGTGGAGCCTGCTGGGCCCCTCCCACTGATCTGCTCTCTTTCCTTGTGCAGGGTGACTGGTCTTGTCTCCACCCCCTCCAGTAGTTTTCTGCAGACAGCCTGTAATGGGTGGAGCCTGCTGGGCCCCTCCCAGTCCTGTAGTTTTCTACTTGTAGTGGGTGGAGCCTGCTGGGCCCCTCCCACAGCTCTGCTCTCTCTCCTTGTGCAGGGGGACTGGTCTGGTCTCCGCCCCCTCCTTTCCTTTTTTTGTACTGGGTGGAGCCTGCTGGGTCCCTCCCACTGCCCTGCTCACAGGCTATGTACAGCACAGTGATGATGTCATTGCTACTTTTACCAGGTAAGATCTGAGTTTGCAGAGGCAATTGCTGCACACAAAGTGGATTGTTATCCTTTGTGGTTATTGAGGAATATATTTAAGTTAAAGAAAAACGAAAGGCAAAACTTTTATTTTTTATTTTGGCGAGTGGATTAGATCCCCTGTCAGGATTTTATTGCTGTCTGTGCCTCCATTAGGCCCGGTTCACACCTCTGCGTTTTCCCCGGTGCGTTTTGCGTTTTTCTAAATTTTTGATGCGTTTTGCCTTTTTTTTGGGGGGGGGGAGGTGTCTGTTGTCATGCAGGGGAAAAACCTGCGAGAAAACGCATCAAAAACGCAAGCACTGCATTTTTGATGCGTTTCCATTGAAGTCTATGGCACCAAAAACACAAAAAAAAAACTCCCCGACCCTTTCCGTCAAGAAAAAAAACTGCCGCGGTTGAAAACGCACAGATGTGAACGCGACCCATAGAAAAGCATGGTAAATGGACCGTAGTGCGTTTCTGCCAAACTGAAAAGGCACTGCAAAACGCACAGGTGTGAACCAGGCGCCAGGGAGACTCGCCCTCTAGTCGTCAAGTTTGCCATTCGCATCGAAAAGTGAGGGAAAAAACACAAATTTTCGGGATTAATAACTGACAGTTCCTTTCAGAGACTCTTGCTGAGATTGTGATCCCCGGTGACCATATATGGTCAATATGGTCATGTGGTTAAATACCTCCCTCCTCCGGCCTCCCCTTCAGCTTTAAGCTCTAAAAAGTCAGGAAAAGTCATGAAAGATGATTGGTTGAGTCCCAGCACATTGTTCTTATTAGGGGACTGTCATAGCGCTAGATATGTGCAATTCGTTTCGTTTTTTTTTTCGTTTTTTTTACGTTATATTCGTTCATTCGTTATCGTACGAATGAACGAATGATTCGCTAAAAATTTTAACGAATAACGAATCGTTCGAATCCGAAAACAATGAAAATCCGAAAAAAAAAAAAATTAGAAACAACGAATCTACGTAAGAAGAAAATCCGAAAAACGAAAACAGGAACAACGAAAATCAAAATGAACGAAAAAATTCGTACATTCGTAACTTTTTTTATTTTTTTTTCGATTGGTAATTTTCCGTGTCTCTTACAATGGCGCTGCTTAACGCGCTTCGAATGGATTGAATGAAAAAATTCGTACATTCGTAACTTTTTTTTTTTTGTTGAATTGGTAATTTTCCGTGTCTCTTACAATGGCGCTGCTTAACGCGCTTCGAATGGATTGAACGAAAAAATTCGTACATTCGTAACTTTTTTTTTTTTTTTCGATTCGTAATTTTCCGTGTCTCTTACAATGGCGCTGCTTAACGTGCTTCGAATGGATTGAACGAAAAAATTCGTACATTCGGAACTTTTTTTTTCGATTCGTAATTTTCCATGTCTCTTACAATGTAATAATAGCATACACATTACATAACATTATGAATTATGCTCCGATTACGAATCTACGAATGTTACGAATGTACGAATAAATACGAATGCGTCCGAATTTCGAATAAACGAAAATTAAACTAACGGAAAAACGAATCACCAAAAAAATAACTCTTCCGAAAATACGAATCGTTACGAATACGAACACAGACGACTTACGAATTTACGAATCGTTACGAATCGACGGAAACGAAAAAAAACGAAACGAAAATAAACAAATTTTTTTTGTTGTGCCCATGTCTACATAGCGCCCCCCCCCCCCCCATTCCGGCCTGTCTGCATTTCCGTCATCCGTCGCACTCCATCATTTTGCGGCAGGGAGTACCAGCTGCATGTGTAAAGCGATGCGTCAGCGGCACGTTCTTCGTCCCCCTCCCCCCCCCTCTCCTCTCCCTCCCCTCCACCAGCCAGTAATGGCCGCCCTCCCCCCCCCCCCCCCATCCGCTGTCAAATCTCCTGTATTCTCTTTCATGGGAATCTTGCCGCATCAGCGTTTTCTAATTCCCTGCGCCAGGAAAGTAGCCCGGAATTGTTACACTTGAAAACCTCCAGCTTGGAGGAGATCAGAATGAGGGGAAAAAAAAAAAAAAAGAGTCCTTGTAGCGAATTCTAAATCTCGCCGTTAGACGAGCGCTATTTATTTTATCTGTTTATTTGGAATTAAAGCCAAAAGCAAAAACATTTATTATATTGCAGATTAGCAATTCTTAGATGTGCCGGCTGCATTCGTTTTACTTTTTTTTTTTAGGCTTTCTTTCTTCTATTCTCATCTGATAATCTAGCCAGCAAGTCTGTTGTTTTTTAAGTATAGCTATTGGTCTAATACAGGGGTCCCCAAACCTCATCTTTGGTGACAGTGAGAGGAATTGTGCCCCATCGTTGATGTCACTGGGGGGGGAAATAGTGCGCCGTTGTTGGTATCATTGGGAGGAATGGTCCCCGTCATTGGTGTATTTGGGCCCCAATTGTTGGTGTCATTGGGAGGAATAGTGCCCCATCTTTGGTGTCATTATGAGGAATTGTGCCCTATTGTTGGTGTCATTGGGAGGAATGGTCCCCCATCATTGGTGTCATTGGGCCCCATTGTTGGTGTCATTGGGAGGAATAGTGCCCCATCTTTGGTGTCATTATGAGGAATTGTGCCGTTTTGTTGGTGTCATTGGGAGAAATGGTCCCCATCATTGGTATCGTGGGGCCCCATTGTTGGTGTCATTGGGAGGAATTGAGCCCTATTGTTGGTGTCATTGGGAGGAATGGTCCCCATCATTGGGCCCCATTGTTGGACTAGTACCCCATCTTTGGTGTCATTGGGAGGAATTGTGCCCCATCGTTGGTGTAATTGGGCCCCATTGTTGTCATTGGGAGGAATTGTGCCCTATTGTTGTTGTCATTGGGAGGAATGGTCCCTCATCATTGGTGTCATTGGACCCCATTGTTGATGTCATTGGAAGGAATAGTGCCCCATCTTTGGTGTCATTGTGAGAAAATTTTCCCCATTGTTGGTGTCATTGGGAGGAATAGTGCCCCATTGTTGTTGTCATTGTGAGGAACTGTTCCCCATGTTTGGTGTCATTGGGAGGAATTGTGCACCACCTTGGTGTTATTGGGAGAAATTGTCCCCCCTCATTGGTGTCATTGGGCCCCATTGTTGGTGTCATTGTGAGGAACCGTGCCCCTTTGTTGGTGTCAGTGAATGAAATATTGCCCCAAGGGCCAGACAAAAGCAAGCAAAGGGCCTCATCTGGCCCCCGGGCAGCAGTTTGGAGACCACTGGTCTAGGGAGAAACAGCTGGTACATTAATTCTGTGCAAATGGGGAATGTTCTTCTTCCATTTCCTCTACAGGTCGAATGTTATTCATTCATAAAAAAAGTGTCTCAGGTAAATACCACATTATGGCCACTAGATGGAGTTGAGGATAACAGGAAATTAGTATTTATTTCCTATGAGCATCAGCTCTACCTAAAAGCATTTTTTAACCTGAAATCAAACATTTCTCATATTGCAGCTTACTAATTATTTTTATCTTTTATTCTCTTCCGGTGATCATTAGTTTTATTTATTAATTTTGTAATTCAATTCAAATTTTCCGAATTGGACCGAATTTGGAAAAAATTTGAATTGAAAAAAAAAAAAATAATAATTCTACTATGTTGTAGCGTGTTTTATTATTCACCCAATAAAACTTTGTGAAACAAAAAATAAATAAAGAAATTTCCGATTTTTTGTTATTTCGGAGGATTCGGTTACAATCTCGGATACATCCGAGTTTCTGAATAAAGAAAAATTCATTCGAATTTCTGTTCAGGAACAAAATAAATCGCACATATGTAATAGGCACAGAAACGCGCTGCCCTTTAGCAGATCCTCGTTAAGGCCCCTTTCACACTGGGGCGGTGAGCCGCGGTGACGGTAAAGCAGCGCTTATATTTAGCGCTGCTTTACCGTCGTTTTCACCGCGGTTTTCGGCCGCTCGCGGTGCGGTTTTACCCCCCGCGAGCGGCCGAAAAAGGGTTAAACACCCCCCGCAGAGCGCCGCCGTAGCCGCGGTATTACCGCGGTAACCGCGGTATTGCCGCGGTTTTACGGCGGTCTCCCATTGTAATCAATGGGAAGGAGCGGTATAGGAGCGGTGAACACACCGCTCCTATCCCGCTCCAAAGATGCTGCTAGCAGGACTTTTTTTACCGTCCTGCTAGCGCACCGCTCCAGTGTGAAAGCCCGTCGGCTTTCACACTGGAGTGAATGGGGCCGGATTTTTTCATGCGGTGAACAGGCGCTATTTTTAGCGCCGCACCGCATGAAAAACGCCCCAGTGTGAAAGGGGCCTATGGGCACCGCCTACGCATCTGCTAACGCACGCAGTTTTTGCGTGACCAACCCCTGAAAAACAACCCCACACCATAATCCCCCCCCCCCCCCTGCACCAAATGATTTGGAAGGGTGGACCAATAATTTTGGCAGTTTAGTGTGGATGAGCGAGTTTGGAGTGGAGGAACTTGACTGACCTCAACCCGATAGAACACCTTTGGGAGGAATTAGAGCGGTGCTGGAACAGGAAGGGGCCGTCCCTAAACTGTTCCCACAAAGTTGGGAGCATGAAATTGTCCAACATGTCTTGGTATGCTGATTCCTTAAGAGTTCCCTTCACTGGAACTAAGGGGCCAAACCCAACCCCTGAAAAACAACCCCCCCACACCATAATCCCCCCTCCACCAAATGGTTTGGAAGGGTAGACCAATACTTTTGGCAGTATTGTGTGGATGAGCCAGTTTGGAGTGGAGGAACTTGACTGGCCTGCACAGAGTCCTGACCTCAACCTCAATACTTTTTGGCAATATACTGTGGATGAGCGAGTTTGGAGTGGAGGAACTTGACTAGCCTGCACGGAGTCCTGACCTCAACCCCATAGAACACCTTTGGGATGAATTAGAGCAGTGCTAGAACAGGAAGGGGCCATCCCCAAACTGTTCCCACAAAGTTGGGAGCACGAAATTGTCCAAAATGTCTTGGTATGCTGATTCCTTAAGAGTTCCCTTCACTGGAACTGAGGGGCCAATCCCAACCCCTGAGGGGCCAATCCCAACCCCTGAGGGGCCAATCCCAACCCCTGAAAAATGCACCAACATAAAACCTACGTCAGGAGCACAAGACCAAAATTATGGAGTCCACCATCATCGTAACTCGCTAAGCGAAAACTAAATTGCAAACTAATAATGTTCTACTTCTTTAGAAAGCCAGACAAAATGGTTTGAACCTTTCCCCACTCTATAAAAATATTTGTCGCTATACCTGTAACAACTGGGGACATGAGTAATAATTCCGACCTCTGTGCCAATATCATGAGCGAGTGAGAAGACGGGGGCACCTCTTCTCCAGAAGAAGAGCTACATTTCAAGGCAAAGTCAAGGCCTGCTTGTTGGGTGTGGCCGAGTATTGGTGCTCATGTACATCACAGGAAGTGAGAGGAGATATTGTAATGTCTGATTCATCCACTGGGGGGCGCAGTCATCTCCACTATCCCCTCAGCACATTGATGAGGTCTCAGCCACATCACCTGATACCTCCTCTTAGGCCCCATGCACACGAGACGCAGATGCAAACTCTGCTGAACGCGTGTTTTAAAAAGCAGAAACCTGCGTTTAAAAACGCGCGTTTTGCTGTGTTTTCATGCCGCGTTTAGACGCGTTTAGACGCGTTTGCGTCTATAAGCATTTGTAAAGATAACATCATATAGACCCTCCCCAAGCTCAGAAAGCGTATTATTAACTATTTCTGCCAATTTGATCAGAGTGAGCAGCAGAGAGATCAGTTGTACACTTGCATTTGCCTCTCTTTCTGTGTGTTTTTTTTTTTTAAATGGATACCATATTGAATACATGTCAGGAAATGCTCCTGATGTTGCTCTTGATGAGGCAGCAACGTCGTCGCAAATTTGCATGAGAGGTCCAGAATCAGAGCTTGTCGATATTGGACCCGTCCGTTGATGGCACAGCGAATGTCCGTTGGATATTTCACAAACATGTATACATCAGTGAGTATATATGCTCTATGAACTATCTAAACTAATTACGACATTTTAAACAATTTTTTCTAGTATTTTTTATGGTTTACCATCATATTTCTGAGTTTTCTGCTCCCAAAAATTGGGTTCCTTTAAAAAGGCTTATAAACGCAAACGCGGCTAAACGCATGTGCCTGTGTTTAGCAGCGTTTAGCTGCGTTTTGCGTCTGAAAAGCAGAAAAGCAAAGTGTCTGAAAGCATTTTTTTGCTTCTGGAAAAACGAGGTTAAACGCAACTGCATAAAAACGGGAAAAAAAACGAGACTGTGTACATGGACACATAGGATAACATTGCATGCGTTCAGGTGCAGTTGAAAAAAGTGTCCAACTGCCTCTGAACGCGCGTTTAACTGCGTCTCGTGTGCATGGGGCCTTATTCCTCCAGCTGCCGCCAATGACTTATCGTTCGTGCTAGGAACCTTGCACGTTGCTGCTTACTTCGCCAAGTTTGGGCCGGACAGAGCCTCACTTCCTCCTCTTCGTTTGGGCTGGATAGAGCCTCACTTCCTCCTCTTCGTTTGGGCCGGATAGAGCCCCACTTCCTCCTCTTCGTTTGGGCCGGATAGAGCCGCACTTCATCCTCTTTGTTTGGGCCGGACAGAGCCCCACTTCATCCTCTTCGTTTGGGCCGGACAGAGCCCACTTCATCCTCTTCGTTTGGGCCGGACAGAGCCCCACTTCATCCTCTTCGTTTGGGCCGGACAGAGCCCCCACTTCCTCCTCTTCGTTTGGGCCGGACAGAGCCCACTTCATCCTCTTCGTTTGGGCCGGACAGAGCCCCACTTCATCCTCTTCGTTTGGGCCGGACAGAGCCCCACTTCCTCCTCTTCGTTTGGGCCGGACAGAGCCCCACTTCATCCTTTTCGTTTGGGCCGTACAGAGCCCCACTTCCTCCTCTTCGTTTGGGCCGGACAGAGCCCCACTTCATCCTCTTCGTTTGGGCCGGACAGAGCCCCACTTCATCCTCTTCGTTTGGGCCGGACAGAGCCCCACTTCATCCTCTTCGTTTGGGCCGGACAGAGCCCCACTTCCTCCTCTTCGTTTGGGCCGGACAGAGCCCCTCTTTATCCTCTTCGTTTGGGCCGGACAGAGCCCCTCTTTATCCTCTTCATTTGGGCCAGACAGAGCCCCTCTTTATCCTCTTCATTTGGGCCGGACAGAGCCCCACTTCCTCCTCTTCGTTTGGGCCGGACAGAGCCCCACTTACTACTCTTCGTTTGGGCCGGACAGAGCCCCACTTCCTCCTCTTCATTTGGGCCGGACAGAGCCCCACTTTATACTCTTCGTTTGGGCCGGACAGAGCCCCACTTCCTCCTCTTCATTTGGGCCGGACAGAGCCCACTTCATCCTCTTCGTTTGGGCCGGACAGAGCCCCACTTACTCCTCTTCGTTTGGGCCGGACAGAGCCCCACTTACTACTCTTCGTTTTGGGCCAATGAACGCCTCACCACCATCTCTCCAGACCTACGGAGTGTCCCCATCCGCATAACGCAACTCACTGCAAGTATACCTGAACTGCATAAACTTTGTACTTCTGAACTGCTAATGCCTTGCTGACCCTCCCGATACCCAAGTTATGGCTGTATATAAACTCTCTAAATAAACCCCAACTAATCCTTCAACATACCTTCGTTCCTTTATCTATAATTTGCCATAAGGTGTAACCACTCAACTACATAGTATGTACAGTGGTGTGAAAAAGTGTTTGCCCCCTTCCTCATTTCCTGTTCCTTTGCATGTTTGTCACACTTAAGTGTTTCGGAACATCAAACCAATTTAAACAATAGTCAAGGACAACACAAGTAAACACAAAATGCAATTTGTAAATGAAGGTGTTTATTATTAAAGGTGAAAAAAAATCCAAACCATCATGGCCCTGTGTGTGAAAAAGTGATTGCCCCCTTGTTAAAACATACTATAACTGTGGTTGTCCACACCTGAGTTCAATTTCTCTAGCCACACCCAGGCCTGATTATTGCCACACCTGTTCACAATCAAGGCATCACTTAAATAGGAGCTGCTTGACACAGTAAGGTCCACCAGAAGATCCTTAAAAGCTACACATCATGCCGAGACCCAAAGAAATTCAGGAACAATTGAGAAAGAAAGTAATTGAGATCTATCAGTCTGGAAAGGGTTATAAAGCCATTTCCAAAGCTTTGGGAATCCAGCGAACCACAGTGAGAGCCATTATCCACAAATGGCGAAGACATGGAACAGTGGTGAACCTTCCCAGGAGTGGCCCGGCCGCCCAAAATTACCCCAAGAGCGCAGCGACGACTCATCCAAGAGGTCACAAAAGACCCCACAACAACGTCCAATGAACTGCAGGCCTCACTTGCCTCAGTTAAGGTCAGCGTTCATGCCTCCACCATCAGGAAAAGACTGGGCAAAAATGGCCTGCATGGCAGAGTTCCAAGGAGAAAACCACTGCTGAGCAAAAAGAACATCAAAGCTCGTCTCAATTTCTCCACAACACATCTTGATGATCCCCAAGACTTTTGGGACAACATTCTGTGGACCGATGAGACAAAAGTGGAGCTCTTTGGAAGGTGTGTGTCCAAGTATATCTGGCGTAGAAGGAACACTGCATTTCAGAAAAAGAACATTATACCAACAGTAAAATATGGTGGTGGTAGTGTGATGGTCTGGGGCTGTTTTGCTGCTTCAGGACCTGGAAGACTTGCCGTGATAAAAGGAACTATGAATTCTGCTGTCTACCAAGAGATCCTGAAGGAGAATGTCCGACCATCTGTTCGTGTACTCAAGCTGAAACGAACTTGGGTTCTGCAGCAGGACAATGATCCTAAACACACCAGCAAGTCCACCACCGAATGGCTGAAGAAAAACAAAATGAAGACTTTGGAGTGGCCTAGCCAAAGTCCAGACCTGAATCCTATTGAGATGTTGTGGTATGACCTTAAAAAGGTACATCACAGGAAGTAAGAGGAGCTATCAACTTAAAATTCTGAATTTCCCAATCTGGTATGGACCACTGTGCCAATATCATGAGCGAGTGAAAGACTTAAGATGGGGGCATCTCTTCTCCAGGAGAAGAGCCAAATGAAAATCAAAGCCTGCTTGCTGATTATTGTCGAGTTTTGGTAATCCTGAATACAGCAGGAAGTCAGAAATCTCTACAAAGCAAGAGGATATTCCCTCTTAGGCCGCTGACAACTCAAACATTTTGGATTTCCCATTTTGGGTTGTACCACTGCGCCAATATTAGTGCCTGACCTGAAGATATTTTCGTTGCCTATGTTTACTGGCACTGATGACGACGGTGGACTTGTCTCTTCTTACTCAATAAGTGAGGTTCCTCATATCTCTGGTGGGAGCAGCAGTGTAGGGTTACAGTGGTGTACTCAGCGGGCGTACAGAAAAGTGGCCTGTGTGACATTCGGGACAGACTAACAATGCCAGCAATGCACAAACATAAAACATACATCAGGAGCACAAGCATGGAGTCCACCATCATCGTATTTGCTAAGTGAAAACTGAATGGCAGACTAATAATGTTCTACTTCTTTAGAAAGCCAGACAAAATGGTTTGAACCTTTCCCCACTCTATAAAAACATTTGTTGCTCTACCTGTAACAACTAGGGACATGAATAATAATTTAGAAATACCAATAGGATTTTCACGTGGACACTTCTCCACAATAGTAGAGCAGGAAGACCTCATCACCTATGATAGGTGCATTTAATGATTCCAGGATCCCCCAAACATAGCCGCACTCACAATTCAGAGCTCAGCTAGGATCCTCATCCTGCCAAACTCACGTTCAGCGCCAGAAGATGTCCACCAATTGGTGGAACAGTGGGAGGAGAGCCAAAAGCACTAGGTATGCCATTATCAACTAGGGTTCCTCCAGAGGTTGTTGGGTGTTCTTTGAGCTGTGGCTGATTGACCTCACATTTGAGGGTGCTTACATACAGTGGGGAAAATAATTATTTGATCCCCTTCAGATTTTGTAAGTTTGCAACCTATAAAGAAATGAAGGGTCTATCATTTTAATGATGAAGACACCTATAATAAAAATTATAGACTGATCATTTCTTTATAGATGGGCAAACTTACAAAATCTGCAGGGGATCAAATAATTATTTTGCCCACTGTATTTCCAAGGCCAATTGACAGAACCAGCATGACAACCGTGATGTCTACGTATTCTGACCACCACTGTAATGCCACGTACACACGATTGGAATTCTCCTAGGAAAAAGCTCTGACGGTTTTCCCAACGGAATTCCGACAGAATTCCACTCAAACTGTCTTGGCTACACATGGTCACACCAAATTCTGACCGTCAAGAACGCGGTGACGTACAACACTACAACGAGCCGAGTTCAATGCTTCCGAGAATGCGTCAAATTGTTTCCAAGCATGCGTAGGAATTTTGCGCGTCAGAATTGCTCCAGACGATCGGAATTTCCGATAGAAACCTTTTTCCGTTGGAAAAATTGAGAACATGCTCTCATTTTTTTGCTTTCGGAAATTCGGCCAGCAAAATTCTGATGGAGCCTACACACGGTCACATTTTCCGATGAGAAACTCTCACCTGTCTTTTACTGGCTGGAATTCCGATCGTGTGTACGCGGCATAAGAGGTTGCATTCTTCCCACTGACCACCAGTGTAAGGGCGATTCCTCAAGACCTAAAAACTATTTTAGGGGTACCAGTAGTGGAAAAATAATGAGAAAGGCCATTCTCAACCAGGGTTCTTTTGAACCTTAGGGCTCCTCCGGAAGGCAAAGTCAAAGCCTGCTTGCTGAGAGTGGCCAAGTTCTGGTAAGCCTGGACCACACATACGAAGATCTGAAAGCAATTATTATATGATAGACCCTCTAAAAGACAATTATTATTAGAACAGTAATGTTAATAATGTTCAGATCTATGACAGGTCCACCAAAGATCAATTCGGCTCAGTCCTATGAATGCAAGTTCAGGGTTGTTTAGTCTTATTGGTTCACTACTAGATCTCTTACTATGGCAGTTGTGCTACCATAGCGGAAATTACTAGTAGCTGTATTCAACGTGTATGAGGAAAATATCCTTACCTTTCAATGTGGGGAAAAGGGACCAAACAGCCAGATGGTATTTTCCAGCATGTCAGAGAATTAATTTACCTATCTCGCAGTTAGTATTACAGTCAGGTTATGGTGTTCCATTAAACAGTTATGTTCAAATTAGGGATTAGGTTTTTGGATCAGGTAAAGATAAATGTTTTTTAATCAAAATTTGGGATTTCTCAGTTTGGTTTGGACCACTGTGCCAATATCATGTGGGTGTGAAGGCCTTAAGGAGGGGGCATCTCTTCTCCAGGAGAACAGCTGCACTTCAAGGAAAAGAGAGCCTGCCTGTTGACTGCGGCCGAGTATTGTTAATCCTGAACACAGATGTCAACTCAAAATTGTGGATTCCCCAATTTGGATTGGACCTCTGTGCCAATATCATGAGCGAGTGAGAACTTAAAATGGGGGCATCTCTTCTCCAGGAGAAGAGCCAAACTTCAAGGCAAAGTCAAAGCCTGCTTTCTGAGTGTGGCAGAGTTTTGGTAATCTTGGACACAGCAGGAAGTAAGAGGAGATGTCAACTCAATTGTGGATTTCCCATTTTGGATTGGACGACTGTGCCAATATCATGAGTGAGTGAGGGACTTAAGACGAGGGCATCTCTTCTCCAGGAGAAGAGCCAAACTTCAAGGCAAAGTCAAAGCCTGCTTGCTGAGTGTGGCCGAGTATTCAAAATTGTGGATTCCCCAATTTGGATTGGACCTCTGTGCCAATATCATGAGCGAGTGAGAACTTAAGATGGGGCATCTCTTCTCCAGGAGAAAAGCTACATTTCAAGGCAAAGTCAAGGCCTGCTTGTTGAGTGTGGCCGAGTATTGGTACTCATGTACATCACAAGAAGTAAGAGGAGATATCAACTTAAAATTCTGAATTTCCCAATCTGGATTGGACCACTGTGCCAATATCATGAGTGAGTGAAGGACTTAAGACGGGGGCATCTCTTCTCCAGGAGAAGAGCCAAACTTCTCGGGAAAATGACAAAGCCTGCTTGCTGAGTGTGGCAGAGTTTTGGTAATCTTGGACACAGCAGGAAGTAAGAGGAGATGTCAACTCAATTGTGGATTTCCCATTTTGGATTGGACCACTGTGCCAATATCATGAGCTAGTGAAGGATTGAAGACGGGGGCATCTCTTCTCCAGGAGAAGAGCCAAACTTCAAGGCAAAGTCAAATGCCGCGTACACACAACCGTTTTTTCCGTCGGAATAAACTCTGAAGGTTCCGCTGAAACTGTGTTGCCTACACACGATCACACCAAAGTCCGGCGGTCTAGAACGCGGTGACGTACAACACATACGACGAGACTAGAAAGAGGAAGTTCAATAGCCAGTAGCCAATAGCTGCCTTCTCGAATTGCTTCAGAGCATGCGTTGTTTTTTGGTTAGTCGGAACAGCATACAGACGAGCGGTTTTCCCGATAGGAATTTAAATATTTAAAACATGTTCTATTTCTAGATTCGTCAGATTTTTCGAAAAAAAAAGGTCAGATGAGGCCCACACACGATCGGAATAACCGATGAAAAGATTCCGTCTGACTTTTTCTGCCAGAAAGTCCGACCGCGTGTACGCGGAAAAAGCCTGCTTGCTGAGTGTGGCAGAGTTTTGGTAATCTTGGGCACAGCAGGAAGTAAGAGGAGATGTCAACTCAATTGTGGATTTCCCATTTTGGATTGGACCCCTGTGCCAATATCATGAGCAAGTAAAGGACTTAAGACGGGGGCATCTCTTCTCCAGGAGAAGAGCCAAATTAAAATCAAAGCCTGCTTGCTGAGTATTGCAGAGTTTTGGTAATCCTGAATACAGCAAGAAGTCAGAGATCTCTACAAAGCAAAGATATTCCCTCTTAAGCCCCGTACACACGGTCGGATAATCCGACCACAAAATCCATCGGATTTTTTCCGACGGATTTTGTCCGACACTGGTGTTGCATACACACAGTCGGACAAAGTTGTCGGAAAATCCGATCATTCTGATCGTGGTAACATTTGTTGCCTACGACGGGACTACATAGAGGCTAGTAGCCAATAGCTTTGGTCTTGTAATGTGATCTGAGCATGCGTGGCACTTTGCCCGTCGGAATTCGCTACACACGATCGGAAAAAAGTCCGATAGGACTTTGTTGTCGGAAAAATTTGAGAGCAGGAGATAAAACTTTGTCCGTCGGAAAATCGACGGAAAAAGTCAGATGGAGCCTACACACGGTCGGAAAATCCGACGTGTGTATGGGGCATTATACACGGTCGGAATTTTCGTCGGAAAAAGCTGATGGTTTTCCCGTCGGAATTCCAACGGAATTTTGCTCAAACTGTCTTGCCTGCACACGGTCACACCAAATTCCGACAGTCTGTAACACCACAACATAAAACACGTTCGACGGCACTATAAAAGGGAAGTTTTTAATGCTTCCGAGCATGCGTCGAATTGTTTCCGAGCATGCGTCGGAATTTTGCATGTCGGAATTGCATACACACGATCGAAAAATCCGATAGAAAGGTTTTCCGTCGGAAAAATTAAGAACAGGCTCTCAATCCAAAGTCCGTCGGAAATGACGACAGAAAAAGACCGTTGGGCATACACACGGTCGGAAAATCCGATGAAAAGCTCCCATCGGACTGTTTCCATCGGAAATTCCAACCGCGTGTACGTGGCATTAGGCCGTTGACAACTCAAACATTTTGGATTTCCCATTTTCGCTTGTACCACTGTGCCAATATCAGTTTTTCTGAAGAAATCCAAAATGTCTGGCTGCGGTAAAGGAGGGAAGGGACTGGGGAAAGGAGGTGCTAGGCGCAACAAGAAGGTGGTTCTCAACCTCATGTCCTCAAGTACCTCCAATGGGCCATGTTTTGGGAACTTTTCTTAGACAAAATAGCTCTTATCAATACCATGTCATTCACATTGATTTAAAGCAGCTGTGCAAAGTAAAGGAAAACCTGAAAACATGTCCCGTTGGGGGTACTTGAGGACTGAGGCTGAGAACCACTGCTTTGGAACAACATCCAGGGTATCATGAAACCCACCATCTAACGTTTGGCCCAGACTGGGGGGTGTGAAGTGCATTTTTTGGACTCAGCCCTAAGGAGACCCACAGAGTAGTTAAGCCTTTCCTCGAGAATGACATCCATGATGCCGTCAACAACACATAACATGACAAGAGGAAAACCGTCACCACCATGGATGCGGTTCTCAAAAGATAGGAAGGCAGTCTTAATGCATTTGGAGGTTAAACTCTAATGCCGCGTACACACGGTCGGAATTTCCGATGGAAACAGCCCGATGGGAGCTTTTCATCGGATTTTCCGACCGTGTGTACGCCCATCGGTCTTTTTCTGTCGTAATTTCCGACGGACTTTGGATTGAGAACCTGTTCTTAATTTTTCCGACCGAAAACCTTCCTATCGGATTTTCCGATCGTGTGTAGGCAATTCCGACACGCAAAATCCTGACGCATGCTCGGAAACAATTCGACGCATGCTCAGAAGCATTAAACTTCCCTTTTATAGTGCAGTCGAACGTTTTTTTAAGGCGTGGTGTTACTGACCGTCGGAATTTGGTGTGACCGTGTGTAGGCAAGACAGTTTGAGCGAAATTCCGTCGGAATTCCGACGGGAAAACCACCAGAGCTTTTTCCGACGAGAATTCCAACCGTGTGTACGCGGCATAACAGCCACCTACTGTGCCGATATCATGAGCAAGCAGGGGCGTAACTATAGGGGGTGCCCTAAGGGCAAGGACCCAATCTCTCCTGGGGACAGGGCCCACTTCTCCCCAGAGGACAGGGACCCAATTTCCCTTTCCCTTCTTCCTCTTTGTCTCAAAGGTGTAACATCATAGGTCTGTTTAGACCCCAACGGGACTCCTAAAAAATTGTAAAAAATAATAAAAAAACTTCTGATACCAGTGGTGGAACTACAGGACTCACAAAAGTCGTACCTATGGCCGAGCCCTGGAGTTCCACCACCGGACTCGGAGGGAAGGGCCTCGGCTGGGGTTCAGGGGGGCCCTTCAGGGTTCCTTGCACCGGGGGCCCTGAAGGTTCTAGTTACACCACTGTGAGCAAGTGAAGGGGTTAAGACAGAGAGGGGCATCTCTCGCAGGTGTTTTGGCCTAACATTGCCACTATAGTCATAAAACAGCACAAGAAAGTCACTTACCTGCCATAAGGCAAAGTAACAACACCAGCCAGTAGTCCATGACTTGGGCCATTAATAAAGTCCTTTGCGGAAATTGGAACCCGTTGTGATTCAGCAGCTTAGTAATCCCCCCCCACGTCTTCTGTTTTATGAGGTAATAGTTTTTGATCCTATCGCGGCTCGTTGGGTTCCTATATTTGTTACATATCCACGTCCTCTTCTTGTTATTAGGGGTTACAAAGCGTAGAATCCCTCCAAATTCTCCTGTGTTTTCTGTTCTCTTTCCCCCGTCTGGTCCTGGCCCCACAACCCCCCCTTCTTGTGTTCCTCTTCTAGAAGGTGTCACTCGATCCCCAGCTGACCGTTCGCAGGGGGGCTAATTTTAGATTTTGTTGGAAGGCGCCCCCCGCTCACCCTGCCCAAAGCTCTTGTTTGGAGGCGGAGGTTATATCATTCGGGTCCTCGAAGGGCAGGGCGGGGGGAGTTCGTCCGTCAGGAAGAAGTTGAACTCTGTAAGAAAAAAAAATCAGAAAACAAGTTTTAATTAGCATGAAATGCCGAGAGGGTGGCGAGAACGGGGCTCTGCGGGAGGGGGGGGGGGGCAGCTGAAATTGAACTTGCAATGTCATTCTGTCACCAGGTATTTATGGCGTTCCGGAGACACATTTGCCCGTGTGTGCTATGGATGTTATGCCAGAATGTCCTTCTGCCCACAGAGTCCAAATCTATCGCTAAAACTTCTGCTAGCCAGACCACATTGCCGCAGCAGGCGGGTATAATTAGAAACAAGAAGACAAGATATTCACTGGTAACGGAAGCAAGTTTAAAGGAGTAGTAAACACGAAGTGTATCCATGTAGAAGGAAATAACTCAAGGTACTGCAGCCGGTTCTCCTTTATCTACCATGCAATGCCCCTTTGCAGTAAACCCCAAGACACTATCACTTAGTGTGACTCACAGGTCCATCCAGTGCCCAGGGCAAGGATGCAGAACTATGCCCCCTCCCCCACTACTAATGCATGTTGTACACAGTGGCGGCTGGTGCTCAAAATCTTTGGGGGGGGCTCAAACAAACTGAAAAATACTGAACCCCCCCCACCCATCAATTGCAGCCTCACTGTGCCCATCAAATGCAGCCACTGTGCCCATCAATTGCAGCCACTGTGCCCATCAATTGAAGCCACTGTGACCATCAAACGCAGCCACTGTGCCCATCATATGCAGCCACGTGTGCCCATCATATGCAGCCACTTGTGCCCATCATATGCAGCCACTTGTACCCATCAAACGCAGCCACTTGTGCCCATCATATGCAGCATCTTGTGCCCATCATATGCAGCCACTTGTACCCATCAATTGCAGCCACTTGTGCCCTGTATATGCAGCCACTGTGCCCATCATATGCAGCCACATGTGCCCATTAAAATGCAGCCCCTTGTGCCCATCAAATGCAGCCACTGTGCCCATTATATGCAGCCACTGTGTCCATAATATGCAGCCACTTGTGCCCATCATATGTAGCCAATTGTGCCCATCATATGCAGCCACTGTGCCCATAAAATACAGCCATCTGTGCCCACCATATGCAGCCACTTGTGCCCAGTATATGCAGTCACTGTGCCTATCATATGCAGCCACTTGTGCCCTTCAAATGCAGCCACTTGTGCCTATCATATGCAACCACTTGGGCCCATCATATGCAACCACTTGTGCCCATCATATGTAGCCACTTGTGCCCATCATATGCAGCCACCTGTGCCCATCATATGCAGCCACTTGTACCCATCATATTCAGCCACTTGTGCCCATCATATTCAGCCACTTGTGCCCAGTATATGCAGCCACTTGTGCCCATCATATGCAGCCACTTATGCCCATCATATGCAGCCACTTGCCCATCAAATGCCGCCACTTGTGTCCTGCCATAGAAATCCATGTGTCCGGCGTCCTGAAAGGGGCGGGGCGCATGGATGGGGGGGGGGGGGGGCAGTGTCCGTGCACCTACAGTGCACGGGCCGCCACTGGTTGTACAATGGGTGTACCGCCCTACGTTCATTCTGTGCCCCCTTACTCAGCTTTGCCCGGAGCAGCTGCCCCTCCTGCCTACCACTTTTCCCAGCCCTGGCTCTGTGCATGATTATTAATCACCTTTTTAAAACACAATCCTTCTTTTCATCCTTTCATCCCTTTACGACTACTTTCCTGTGTATATCCACTCCAGCAATGGCGGCGTGGCCTTTCTCAGGGCGGGTTTCTTGATGGTGACAACAGCATGGGTTGTCACCATCACCAAGATGCAAACAAAGCAAGGCTGTGTGCAGGAACAGCAGCTCACCAGATAGATCCCCTGACCAGCATCACATGGGGATCTGAAGCTGCCATTCCTGCACACAGCCTTGCCTTGTATGTATCTCGGTGATGGTGACAACAGTGGCTCTTGCCAAATGTGACAAGGTGACAATGCAGGAGCACAATTTGGAGATAGAGGCTGAGGGTTGTCACCCTATAACCGGAAGTTCCCTAAATAGGGATCTCCTTGGCAGAAATGCAGAATATTCAAAAAAAAAGTACCAAATTTAACCATCTATAAAATAGTCAATAAAAGTGTATTGAAATATAAAAGCCAATCAATAAAAATGTATTGAGATAATATGTATTAATAAGTATATATAAATATATGTTTAAAACTCTCTCTCCCTCTTTCTCTTATATTATATTATATTATAATTGTAGCATTGTAGAATGTAGCATTTCTGTTTATATATACAGTATATATATATATATATATAATATATATATATATATATATATATATATATATTAGTATATATATATATTAGTGAGTACACCCCTAAGTGAAAATGTCCAAATTGGGCCCAAAGTGTCAATATTTTGTGTGGTCACCATTATCTTCCAGCACTGCCTTAACCCTCTTGGGCATGGAGATCACCAGAGCTTCACAGGTTGCCACTGGAGTCCTCTTCCCCTCCTCCATGACGACATCACGGAGCTGGTGGATGTTGGAGACCTTGCGCTCCTCCACCTTCCGTTTGAGGATGTCCCACAGATGCCCAATAGGGTTTAGGTCTGGAGACATGCTTGGCCAGTCCATCACCTTCACCCTCAGCTTCTTTAGCAAGGCAGTGGTGGTCTTGGAGGTGTGTTTGGGGTGGTTATCATGTTGGAATACTGCCCTGCGGCCCAGTCTCTGAAGGGAGGGGGTCATGCTCTGCTTCAGTAGGTCGCAGTACATGTTGGCATTCATTGTTCCCTCAATGATCTGTAGCTCCCCAGTGCCTGCAGCACTCATGCAGCCCCAGACCATGACACTCCCACCACCATGCTTGACTGTAGACAAGATACACTTGTCTTTGTCCTCCTCACCTGGTTGCCCCCACACACGCTTGTCACCATCTGACACCAAATACGTTTTTCTTGGTCTCATCAGACCACAGGACATGGTTCCAGTAATCCATGTCCTTAGTCTGCTTGTCTTCAGCAAACTGTTTGTGGTCTTTCTTGTGCATCATCTTTAGAAGAGGCTTCCTTCTGGGACGACAGCCATGCAGACCAATTTGATGCAGTGTGCGGCGTATGGTCTGAGCACTGACAGGCTGACCCCCCACCCATACAACCTCTGCAGCAATGCTGGCAGCACTCATACGTCTATTTCCCAAAGACAACCTCTGGATATGACGCTGGATATGACGCTGAGCACGTGACCTCAACTTCTTTGGTGGACCATGGCGAGGCCTGTTCTGAGTGGAACCTGTCCTGTTATACCACTGTATGGTCTTGGCCAACGTGCTGCAGCTCAGTTTCAGGGTCTTGGCAATCTTCTTATAGCCTCGGTCATCTTTATGTAGAGCAACAATTGTTTTTTTTTCAGATCCTCAGAGAGTTCTTTGCCATGAGGTGCCATGTTGAATCTCCAGTGACCAGTATGAGAGAGTGAGAGCGACAACACCAAATTGAACACACCTGCTCCCCATTCACACCTGAGACCTTGTAACACTAACGAGTCACATGATACCAGGGAGGGAAAATGGCTAATTGGGCCAAATTTGGACATTTTCACTTAGGGGTGTACTCACTTTTGTTTCCAGCGGTTTAGACATTAATGGCTGTGTGTTGAGTTATTTTGAGGGGACAGCAAATTTACACTGTTATACAAGCTGTACACTCACTACTTTACATTGTAGACAAGTGTAATTTCTTCTGTGTTGTCACATGAAAAGATAGAAGAAAAGATTTACAGAAATGTGAGGGGTGTACTTACTTTTGGGAGATACTGTATATATATATATATATATATATATATATAATGTTACTTATATTCTTTCAATATGTTTTTTTTAAATGCAGGCCGGCGTAAGTCCCTGAATTGCACTTGGTATCAGCCTCTTGTACAGCAGGGCTGGAGTGTGAGAGGAAGAAGCAGCACAAGACTTCTTTCTTCACTGTCCAGCCACAGGCTGTGGGGGCGGATACAGGATATCTTAGAGGAAGTGGGTTGGATGATGCTGGACCTGAGGCTGGGGACATTGAGGACATCTAGTGGCAGAAAAAAAAGTACTGCGGGGGGGGGGGGATCCCTGTATTGAAGTTGAATAATACAGCAAAAGCTGTTATTTTATTTTTTAAATGGGCAATTTATTTTTATCTACATATTTTGTCTTCAGTTCTGCTTCAAAAAATATACGTGCAGGGGCGGACTGACCATTTGGCCACTCGGGCACTTCCCGAGGGCCCCGGGCCACTAGGGGGCCCCATCAGGGTTACCAGCCTCAGTAAAACCAGGGACAGTATGTAAAAATCTGTGTTTTTTTTACATCTGTTTCTGAAATGTCCCTTACCGACATCCTTTTGGTCTAAAAATCCAGAGATTATAGCTGCCCCACCTCTCTGGTACCTTCTCAGCCAATAGAAACAGGTCTGTTTATACTGTGTGTACATGTATGTGTATACTGTGTGATTGTATACTGTGTGTGTGTATACTGTGTGGCCCCATAAACTCTGATTGCCTGGGGGCCCCATAATCTCCTATTGCCCGGGGGCCCCATGAGTTGTCAGTCCGCCCCTGTATATGTGTTGATGTATTAAGGAATACATAACCGGATTAAAGAATTCTTCGTTGTAAATCCACCTTGGAGTTCGCCTTTATTTAATTTTGTTTGATATAAAGAAATGTTTTACAGATGAAAGCTTTTCCATTGTTGCAGCCCCCCCATAATATTTAGAGATCAGTGCAGGGATAATAAGAGGTTTCCTTGGATTGCCACTTTTCAGCGGCGCCCCCTCCAGCCCTACGTAGGACTAGCGGGGCAATCCGCTCTCTTCCAGGTCTCCGCCCCCCCTCCGTCTGATCTCCGCACAGCAGGTCCCCCGTCTACCCTGTTTATAATTTTTTACCAATTGAGCTCCCTGCTTCGCCTGCTTATGTTTATGTTCACGATTCGCTCTCTCGTCTTTTTTTTTTTTTTTTGTGAATTCTCTAACAATTATCAATATCTGGCTTTTTGCCCCAGAAGCTGCTGCAGCTACTTAACCCCTTCAAGACTGCGGATGTTATCAGGGCCATATTTAGACATCACCGTTCCCTGAACGATATTATCCTTTATTACTCCACCCTTAACTTAAGGTGATTATTTTAATAAAAATAAATATTAAAAGACAGGGCCATTGCAGGAAGGCAGAATGGGGTCTGCTTTATATTCACAAATACTTAGGGGTCTATTAATAAAAAAAAAAAAATTCACAAAGCCATCAAGAATAATCTCCGCCATTTGTGTAATATGTTTATTTCCCTTGAGCGTTGGCTCCATCTAGTGGCCATAATGCAGTATTTTCCTTGAATACCGCAATCACGAATATACTGCATTATGGCCACTAGATGGCGCTGACAAACAATGAAAATATGCATATTACACAGCTTACATACAGTAAATATGTTATAAATAGACCCTTTAGAACATGAGTGCTCAACCTGTGGCCCTCCAGCTGTTTGCGGAACTACAAGTCCCATCATGCCTCTGCCTTTGGGAGTCTTTGGGATAACTGTCAGCCTTGCAGTGCCCATTGCTCCCAACTGTCCCTGATTTCGAGGGACCGTCCCTGATTTGGAGCATTGTCCCTCTGTCCCTCTTTCCTCCTCATTTGTCCCTCATTTTGGTCTGATCTATATAGTTGTATATAAAATGCACTTTTTCTCTTTCAAAAGTGTTTGCCAGCGCTAAACCTTTCATCCAATTGCGGCATTTGTACATTTTAAAAGCCAATATAAAGGAATAGTAGTGGTAAAAAAAGTCCTTGTAGATTTAATTAACCTTTTTTTGGGTTAATTATCATTTAAGGGGGTGTGGCAGGGGGTGTGTCCTACGCCTACATACGTTTGTTAGTAGGTATCCCTCATTCCCATCTCAAAATGTTGGGGGCGGTATGCAATGCCTCATTGGAATTGTAGTTCCAGCAAAGGCTGACAGTTATCCCAAAGACTCCCAAAGGCAGAGGCATGATGGGACTTGTAGTTCCACAACAGCTGGAGGGCCACAGGTTGAGCACCCATGCTTTAGTGCAGGGGTAGGCAACCTCGCCCTCCAGCTGTGGTGAAACTACAAATCCCATCATGCCTCTGATGCCTCCTAGGAGTCATGCCGGTGATTGTCAGGGTCTCTCAATGTCTCATGGGAGGGCCGAGGTTGCCTAACCCTGCTTTAGTGTATTGACAAGCAAACAAGAGAAAGACAAGAAGCTCCTTTGGACATACTCTCATGTGGGTCACAGGAGTGCAATTAGTTCTGCTCCCCTGTGACCCAGAATCAGCCAACAGCAGCATAAAGTCTGCCGTCAGCTGACATCACAGGGCTGCTCTAGGCTCCCAACAATAATGTCGGGATCCACCCAGATGCCTGATCAGCCGCTGGCTCAGCCTCTCAGTGTGCCGCTGAGATCCTGAGCCAGCCACTCCCACCCATTCTCCTGCCCGGGTCTCCAGTGAGTGCTGCAGTGCTCACTGAAAGCTGAGAACTGAGCAATCAGCGGTCATGTGATCGCTCAGTTGACAGCCTTAGAGCTGGCAGGGGACAGCTTGCGCAACCTTAGAAATACACAGATTCTTTAAATACCATGCATTGGGAATGCCTTAAAACTGAAGTTGCAGAGCAGTACAACGTACTCCTTTAAAAGTGTCTGCCAACAAACAGCGGCTACCTCCACTAAATGACAGATCTCCAGTTGGCTACTGAACATCGTCTGGCCCGGTGGGTCATCGCAATAATGTGTTACCATGATTGATGGAGATCTACATTGCTGGATGATGTAATTGATGCCTTTTTTTGTGCTTTTCCTCCTAAAAGGGCAGTATACATTTCAAAAGTGTACAGTATTTACTTTCTCTTTAAGAATATCCATACAAAATGGAGTCAGGTCCCCCTAAATATTCCAAAAGCCCTTAACTAGGCATGTAGCATAAGAAATACAATGCCACATGCACTCAACAATGGGAGGCCACCCTGGCAAAGCACCTTGTGCCTATGTTGATTGGTGCAAAGGCGTCATCCCCACATAAAAAAATGGAGTGGGGTCCCCCTAAATATTTTAAAGACCTTTAGTTAAGCAAGTAACCTGGGTGGCTCCATTCCTGAAAAATACCAGGCCACATGCACCCAACACTGGGAGGTCAACCTGGCAAGGCACCTTGTCCCTATGTTGATTGGTGCTAAGGCCTCATCCCCACATTAAAAAATGGGGTGGGATTCCCCTAAATATTCCAAAGCCCCTAACTAGGCATGTAGCCTGGATGACCCCCGTCCTGAAAAATACCAGGCCACATGCACTCAACACTGGGAGGCCACCCTGGCAAGGCATCTTCTCATTATGTTGAATGGTGCAAAGGCCTCATCCCCACATAAAAAAATGGGGTGGGGTCCCCCTAAATATTCCAAAGAACCTTATCCAGGTGTGTAGCCTGGGTGGCCCCTTCCTGAAAAATACCAGGCCACATGCATTGAACACTGGGAAGACACCCTGGCAAAGCACCTTGTCTCTAGGTTGATTGGTGCAAAGGCCTCATCTCCCACATCCTGGACCAGAATCTGTGAAGGAGTACAGGGTACATCGTACCCTTTGTTACTCATTTACAAAAAAAAAGAAAGAAGAAATGAACACATCCACAACATGAAGAATGTCCTCTTAAAAATAAATAAAAAACAATGTCTCCAATGTAAACATAACGACAATCATTGATTCAGACAATCGTTACCCACCGCTACCCCCCATCGTAAATAATAGATCCTCAGCCGGATGCTGTATGCTAAGTAGCCAGCTGGAGTGACGTCATTGACCAAATATGGTTATGACTACCCTCCGTCAGTGACATCACCCAGCATGTCACCCAGGGTGGTTTGTTTACAAACAAAAGCCGGTGTGGATCTGCCATTTGGGTTGGGTGGGCGAATTCGCCAAGCATGGCCAATGTGCTTGAACGTTTTGACGAAATAAAAACAAACTGGGTTCAAGTCCAACTCATGTTAACGTAGAGCCGGAGCTCATCCTTAGTGATGATCAAAACAGAAGAAGCTCCGATTTGATACTTTGTAATTTATGTCCGCTACTCATCAGCCAGAAGATTGTTACATTTCCAGACATAAAAATAAGTAAAATGTATCAGAGAAAATGAAAAAGCCGCAGCCACAAATGCAGCCAAACAATTCCCTAAAAGCCAAATGATTTCCACCTTTATATTTCACTGTGCGCACACTTTCCTTTCTCCATAATTAAACCGCTCCCCTCCCCCTCCCTCTCTGGGGACAGTTCAAATAATTATGACACAACCCTTAATCATCTTTTTCCATAATGAACCGGAATATTAATTAACATATTCAGCTCACAGTTTCCTGTTATGTTCCATTCTATTATCCTCTGTCCTTCTCTTCAACTCAATTGCTGTGTCTTACTCACCAGTCCATGTTTTCATCAGCTCTTGTCCTGTGCTTAACTCACTGATCCACATTCCATGTTTTACACTTAGGTTGAAAGATGTATCTAAGACATCCAAAGCTCATCGCCCATCTTATTCATAAAGCCACATTGTTATTCTGTTTCTGGCAAAGTGATCCATGTTGCTGTTCTCTTACCCACCAGGCCATGCTATTAACTTGTATTTTTTTGAAAAAATCTATGCTCCCATACTGATCCATATGTACCCTCTCTTTTTTAAACATACCCGCATTTCAATCCTATATCTTACAATTAAGCTACCACATGTCTCAGACATCCAGTTACTCATATTTTAACAACCGAGTCAATATCTTAACAACCGAGTCACATTGCACAGTGATCCCTGTTTTTGTTCTCTAACCCCCCCCCCCCCCCCAAGCAATACTATCAGCTTGTATTTAAAATGCCTCTCTTGGCATCTTATTCACTGATCCAGACTTATTATCTTACTCACTGGTCCTTAGGCTATCCCTAACAACCCCCTCCCACCCCCCCAAGCAATACCATCAACTTGTATTTTCCAAAAAAATCTATGTTCCCTTTTGGCATTTTATTCATTGATCCACATTTACACCTAGTATCCTATTTCTACTCGCTGACTCTCAGGCATACCACATTGCTATTCTGTCTGTTGCTTAGCAATCCTTGTAAATGTTCTATTTTACCCACTAAGCCACAATGTCAACTTGTACAAGGGTTCTTCAAAAAGTGTCCACACTTTTTGTTTAACTCTATTAAATATAAAAAGTGTGGAAACCTTTTGAAGTTTCCTCGTATTGGAAAAACTCATGTCCTCTTATGGAATCATATTCACTGATCCACATTCAGCTTTGTAAATTACTTACCAATCCCCTGGCTAGCTCCCTTACTTACTCACTGATCCATATGTACCCTCTTTCTTTTTCACTGACCCACATTTTGATCCCATAGCTTACAATTAAGCCACAGCATGTCCATCCAGTTGCTCATATTTGACCTTAACCACCAAGTCACATTTGTATTCTGCCTCTTGCACAGCGGTCCCTGTTTTTGTTCTCTTACCTCCTAAGCAATATTATCAGCTTGTATTTAAAAAATAAAATAAATGTTCTCTTTTGGCATCTTATTCACTGATTCACATTTAGACTTATTATCTTACACACTGGATCGGAGGCTAGCCCTAACACCCCCCAAGCACAGGGCCGTCTTTTCGCATGGGCTCACTGGGCAGTTTCCCGGTGGCCTCACTTGCCTGGGGGGCCCCACCTGCCCAACGACACCCCAGCCAGGGCCGGACTGGCCTACCGGGATACCGGGAAGTATCACGTAGCTGGCTGGGTCTGTGTTCGACGGCCATGCTGTAACAAGGTCCCACCCCCCTAGACGGCTTGTGTAATAGTAGATAGAATCAGTGTTCCGCCTATCACACAAGCCCGTCTAGGGGGTGGGACCTTGTTACAGCGTGGCCACCGAATACAGACCCAGCCAGCTCTGTGATACACAGGAGGAGATGCCAGTTGTGTGTGTGTTACCAGGTGATAGTGAGTCTGCATCCATGGGCACAGTGAGGGTGCAATTGTGGGCACAGTGAGACTGCATTCATGGGCACAGCGAGGGTGCAATGGTGGGCAGAGTGAGGCTGTAATGGTGGGCACAGTGAAGCTGCAATGGTGGGCACAGTGAGGCTGCATTCATGGGAACAGTGAGACTGCAATGGTGGGCACAGTGAGGCTGCATTCATGGGCACAGTGAGGCTGCAATGTTGGGCACAGCGAGGCTGCTTTCATGGGCACAGTGAGGCTGCAATGGTGGGCACAGTCAGGCTGCATTTACGGGCACAGTGAGACTGCAATGATGGGCACAGTCAGGCTGCATTTACGGACACAGTGAGGCTGCAATGATGGGCACAGTGAGGCTGTATTCATGGGCACAGTAAGGCTGCAATGGTGGGTACAGTGAGGCTGTAATGGTGGGCACAGTGAAGCTGCAATGGTGGGCACAGTGAGGCTGCATTCACGGGAACAGTGAGACTGCAATGGTGGCACAGTGAGGCTGCATTCATGGCACAGTGAGGCTGCAATGTTGGGCACAGCAAGGCTGCATTCATGGGCACAGTGAGGCTGCAATGGTGGGCACAGTGAGGCTGCATTTACGGGCACAGTGAGGCTGCAATGATGGGCACAGTCAGGCTGCATTTACGGGCACAGTCAGGCTGCAATGATGGGCACAGTGAGGCTGTATTCATGGGCACAGTAAGGCTGCAATGGTGGGTACAGTGAGGCTGCATTCACGGCACAGTGAGGCTGCAATGGTGGGCACAGTGAGGCTGCATTCACGGGCACAGTGAGGCTGCAATGGTGGGCACAGTAAGGCTGCATTCATGGACACAGTGAGGCTGCATTCATGGACACAGTGAGGCTGTATTTGATGGGCACAGTGAGGCTGTATTCATGGACACAGTGAGGGTGCAATGGTGGGCACAGTGAGGCTGCATTCACGGGCATATTAAAGCTGCATTTGATGGGCAATCGTCCGTGATTGTGTAGACAGGGCCCCAGTGCACTGTATTGCCCGGGGGCCTATAATTCTCTTAAGATGGCACCCCCCAAGCAATACCATCAACTTCTATTTAAAAAAATAATAATCTATGTTCCCTTTTGGCATTTTATTCATTTATTCACATTTACACCTAGTAACTTATTCCTACTCGGTGACCCTCAGACATGCCACATTGTTATTCTCCCTCTTGCTAAGCAATCGCTGTTAATGTTCTTTTACCCACCAGGCCATGATATCAACTTGTACAAGGGTTCTTCAAAAAGTGTCCACACTTTTTTTTTTAACTCCTATTAAATATAAAAAAGTGCAGAATCTTTTTTAAGACCGCTTGTATTTGAAAAACTCATGTCCTCTTTTGGAATCGTATTTACTGATCCACATTTAGCTTAGTATATTACTCACCAACCCCTTGGTTGGCTCTCTAACTTACTCACTGATCCATATGTACCCCTTCCTGTTTTCTTGTTCACTGACCCACATTTTGATACCATATCTTACAATTAAGCCACAGCATGTATTAGACATCCAGTTGGTCATATTTGACCTTAACCACCAAGTCACATTTGTATTCTGCCTCTTGCACAGCGATCCCTGTTTTTGTTCTCTTACCCCCTAAGCAATATTACCAGCTTGTATTTAAAAAAAACTTTTTCACTGATGCTTGCTTTACTCCAAGTCTTACACACTGATCCACATCCACAAGCTAGCTCTATCACTTACTCGCTGATATACTTGCTTTATTCCAAGTCTTACTCACTGATCCACATCCACAAAATAGCTGTGTTACTCACTCACTGATGCTGGCTTTACTCCATGTCTTGCACACTGATCCACATTCTCATCCTGTATCATATTTACTGATCCTCAGTCAACTCCAGTCCTCAAGGCGCGCCCAACAGGTCTAGCTGACAGTGAAACTGATCAAATCACAAAATAATAAACTTCTAACTAACATACAGATCCTCCGATGTAGGCTGTACTTAAGGTTGGCCACACAGGCTACAATCTGCTTGTACAATCTTTACACTTTCAGATACTTGACCCCACAACATTTCAGATGGATCAGTGGGCAAAGCCCTCTGCGCCAGGTGTGTAGCCTGCCAGTCCCGGAAGCTGAGGAACCACAAGTCCCAGCACTGCGCACTGATGTCTCTGGGGCGGTGGGCTGTGGTCTCCGCACCGTGTAATATTATTGCATTGACTGCAGAGAGGAAAGATGAAGGAGAACGGTCAGATCATTGCACAGATCAATGGTTTCCTCCTTGCCTGACCCCCGGGGACTGATCACTTGTCACACATGATGAAATATGCCTTCCGGAAAAAGTGCCTTTACAGGAAACCTGTCATGTGAGAACTAAGGAGGCTGCGTAACTGCCTGGCCTCCTTCTGAAAATGCTGTTTGCCTGGCCATCATGCCAAATTTTTGGAGTCTCAGACCATGGACACATACACAGATAAGGACATCTGACTTCTCTTCCACCGCTTGGGCTTGCATACTTGCTCAAGGACAATGACTTAAAATATTAAAGACCACAACACCCCCCCCCCCCCCCACCATTCACATGAAGTCCTCAAACCCCAACCACCACCACCAATCCCCCGTCCCCCACCACCACTAATCCCCCCGTCCACCACCAATACCACCCGTCCCCCACCACCACCACCAATACCCCTGTCCCCCACCACCACCACCACCACCAATCCCCCCGTCCCCCTCCACAACCACCGCCATTACCCCCCGTCCCCCACCACCACCAATACCCCCCATCCCCCACAACCACCAATACCCCCGTCCCCCTCAACCACCACCGCCATTACCCCCGTCCCCCAACACCAATAACCCCGTCCCCCTCCACCACCGCCGCCATTACCCCCGTCCCCCACCACCAATAACCCCGTCTCCCTCCACCACCACCACCAATACCACCATCCCCCACCAATACCCCTGTACCCCACCAACACCAATACCCCTGTCCCCCACCACCAATAACCCCCGTCCCCCTCCACCACCACCACCAATACCACCATCCCCCACCAATACCACCATCCCCCACCAATACCACCATCCCCCACCAATACCCCTGTACCCCACCACCACCAATAACCCCGTCCCCCACCATCACCACCACCAATACCACCATCCCCCACCAATACCCCTGTACCCCACCAACACCAATACGCCCAACCCCCACCATTTCGTTTCATTCACATCAGAGTCCTTAGGCACCCATTTATCATCAGAGTCCTAAGCCCCTCTTTCCTTTTACATCAGAGTCCTCAGATGCTCTTCCATTCACATCAAAGTCTTCAGTCACCCTTTCCTTTCACATCAGAGTCCTCAGCCCCCCTCTTCACATCAGAGTCCTCAGCCTCCCCTCTGCACATCAGAGTCCTTAGCACCCCTTTCTTTCATATCGAAGTCCTCAGCTCCTCTTCCATTCATATGAGAGTCCTCAGTTACCTCTTCACATCAGAGTCCTCAGCTCCCTCTTCACACTAGGGTCCTCTGCCCCCTTCTTTTTACATCAGATCAGAGTCCTCGGCTACCCTCCCCCTTCCTATCATATGAGAGTCCTCAGCCCCCCTTCCTTTCACACCAGGGTCCTTAGCCCACTGCACCCAACCCCCTTCATATCAGAGTACCCAGCTCCCTTTCCATTCACATATTCATATCAGAGTCCTCAGCCACTCCTTCCACATCAGAGTCCTCAGCTCCTCGTCCATTTACATCAGAGTCCTTAGCCCCGTCTTCACACCAGCGTTCTCAGCCGCCCTTCCTTTTGACACCAAAGTTCTCAGTCACCCCTTCCTTTCACATGAGAGTCCTCAGGCCCCCTTCACATCAGAGTCCTCAGCTCCTCATCCATTCACATCAGAGTCCTCAGCCCCCCCCCTTCCTTTCACACCAGGGTCCTTAGCCCCACTGCACCCAACCGCCTTCACATCAGAGTACCCAGCTCTCTTTACATTCACATATTTATATATGTTTATTATATAGTCCTCAGCCCCTCCCTTCTCCCTTTCAAATCAGAGTCCTCAACTTCTATTCAGTCACCTCTTTCACTTCAGAGTCCTCAGCCTGTATGCCGCTCCCGCCCTAGGTTAGTGTCCTGCATTTCCATGGTGCTGGTGGGAACCTCGGAAATACACAATGTTATCCAAAAATACTGGATGCAGAGTGGCATCCCTGACAACCCCCGACAACCAGAGTTCTGCGGAACCCCAGTTGAGAAATGCTGTGCTAGGTAATGCGCTTCTAGAAGAAGGGTCAAACGTTCCCATAGACACACACCCTAAACCTTATGGACGGCCTTCCCAGAAGAGTTGAAGCTGTTATAGCTGCAAAGGGTGGGGCCAACTCAATATTGAACCCTACGGACTAAAGCCCCATACACACGGTCGGATTTTCCGACGTAAAATGTCCTATCGGACAATGTTGTCGGAAATTCCAACCGTGTGTAGGCTCCATCGGACATTTTCCATCGGATTTTCCGACGGACAAAGTTTTATCTCCCGCTCTCAAATTTTCCGACAACAAAGACTTTTTCCGATCGTGTGTAGCGAATTCCGACGGACAAAGTGCCACGCATGCTCACATCACATTACAAGACCAAAGCTATTGGCTACTAGCCTCTACGTAGTCCCGTCGTAGGCAACAAACGTCACCACGTTCAGAATGATCGGATTTTCCGACAACTTTGTCCGGCCGTGTGTATGCAACACCAGTGTCGGACTAAATCCGTCGGAAAAAATCTGATGGATTTTGTGGTCGGATTTTCCGACCGTGTGTACGGGGCATAAGACTGGGATGCCTTTAATGTTCATGTAAAGGCAGGCGTCCCCATACTTTTGACAATATAGTGTAGATGCCACCGTCCTGTATCTTACACCTCAGCCCCATTGATGCTGTGTCCCTGGTCTATTGATGACAATGGCAGCGCACGGAAACAAGTATTGATGGCACACGGAAATCTGCATGAAATTGCCCGTGGGGAGCGGCATATGTTGGCCATTGTTTTAGAAATTGCTCATCTTTTTTGATGCAGCAGAACACGTTATAAAGCCTTTTGATGATTCATGTTGTAAAGCGCTGTGCAAACTGTTTTTGCTATATAAATTCTGTTTCATAATAACAAGGCAGCACATAAAAATGCATGATTATTAATAATTGGTAAAAATGCATGAAAGGGTATGCGGGAAGGTGTGAATCCAGTGTTAACCTATCAGGAAGGTTCACATTTGCAGCACTGTGCCTAAGATAATTATATTGCATTATATAATGCTGGCTCTACACATTACTGCTGGCTAGTCAATCCTTATCGAATTGTCTAGCAGAATCAGAAAATACTTGTCGCTATCTATTTTCAGGGCTATCTGCGGTTATTTTTTTTCTAAGTATCGTCTTTCAGGGTTTTGGCAAATTCTGGATTACATGGAAGGTATAAAAATGAAAGAAAGAATGTCAGTGTGCTGATTGGGGGGTTGATGCTCTTTTGTACGTCATCCTTGTCCTTTGCACTGCCCCATGAAAGAAGGCGGATTGTCCTTGGGACTTGCTGTGTCCCTGGCTTGGCATTGCCGTACGCCAGCTACGAGCTAGGGTTGTGTCTTATTCCCAGGCGCTGCGGTTGCTGAGCACTGCAGTCCACAGTCACCGGCTGTGCTCAGGAAGGCTTGAAGACAGATTTTCCGAGAGAGACTGCTGCAGCCAGAAGCCTCTGCGGGGACAATGGCTGTGACCTTGCCAGCTGCTGCTGCACAAAACCTGTGACCTGCCCACAGGATGTCCAGCCCCAGCCTGGTGCTACCCAGGCCTTGTCCACCCAACATCGGCATCACTTTCCAAACCTCTGGACCTCTATGTGACTATATCTTCTTAGATCACCCCAATCCTTCCGTCCTGTCTGCATCACTTTCCAAACCTCTGGACTTCTATGTGATATATATATCCAGTGCCATCTTAAAGCGGTTGTATACCCTTAATTTCAAGTTGCACCTACAGGTAAGCCTAGATTAAGGCTTACCTGTAGGTACAAGAAATATCTCCTAAACCTGCGCGGTTTAGGAGATATTTGCAAAGAACGATTTACAACGTTGTCTACGTCGCATGCGCGCCGTAGACAACGGTGCATTTAACGGGTTAATCCCCATTCCCAACTGCGGCTCACCGCAGTTGAAGTGTCCCGCGCGCATGCGCGGATCGACGCCTTCGCTGCTCTGGTCAATCACAGCGCCGCAGCGGCGCTGTGATTGGCCGGAGTGGCGATACCCGGAAGAGAGATGGCTGCGGCTGGAGGGGGAAAAGAGGACGGCGTCGGGGGCCCCGATCTAAGGTAAGTTATGCACAATGAGCTAGTATGCTAGTCATACTAGCTCATTATGACTTTGTCTTGCAGGTAGTTTACAATTTTTTTTTTTTTTTAAACGGGTATACAACTGCTTTAAGAACATTATAGGCCCCCTGGCAATACAGTGCACTGGGGCCCTGTCTACACAATCACGCACAATGGTCCATCAAATGCAGCTTTACTGTGCCCATGAATGCAGCCTCACTGTGACCGTGAATGCAGCCTCACTGTGCTCATCAAATGCAGCCTCACTGTGTCCATGAATGCAGCCTCACTGCGCCCACCATTGCAGCCTCACTGTGCCCATAAATGCAGCCTCACTGTGCCCATGAATGCAGCCTCACTGTGCCCACCATTGCAGCCTCACTATGCCCCTGAATGCAGCCTCACTGTGCCCATGAATGCAGCCTCACTGTGCCCACAATTGCAGCCTCACTGTGCCCGTGAATGCAGCCTCACTGTACCCACCATTGCAGCCTCGCTGTGCCCATGAATGCAGCCTCACTGTGCCCACCATTGCAGCTTCACTGTGCCCATGAATGCAGCCTCACTGTGCCCACCATTGCAGCCTCACTGTGCCCCTGAATGCAGCCTCACTGTGTCCACCATTGCAGCCTCGCTGTGCCCATGAATGCAGCCTCACTCTGCCAACCATTGCAGCCTCACCGTGCCCCTGAATGCAGCCTCACTGTGCCCATGAATGCAGCCTTACTGTGCCCACCATTACAGCCTCACTGTGCCCGTGAATGCAGCCTCACTGTGCCCACCATTGCAGCTTCACTGTGCCCACTATTACATAGTTACATAGTTACATAGTTACATAGTTAGTAAGGTTGAATAAAGACACCAGTCCATCCAGTTCAACCTGAGTGAGTGTCTACAATTGTCCCTATCCCTGTACATTGCACACTCACATCGGTCCCTACCCTCAAGGAGCCCACAATCCAAGGTTCCCATGCATATACTAGTGCCAATTTCTGGACAGAAGCCAATTAACCTACCTGCATGTCTTTGCATTGCTTCTCTGCAGCCTCACATTGCCCATGAATGCAGTCTCACTGTGCCCACAATTGCACCCTCACTGTGCCCATGAATGCAGCATCACTGTGCCAATTAATACAGACTCACCATCGCCTGGTAACACACACGCATCGGGCATCTCCTCCTGTGTATCACGGAGCTGGCTTGGTCTGTGTTTGGCTCGTGTGATAGGCGGAACACTGGTTCAATCTACTATTACACAAGCCGGTCTAGGGGGGCGGGACCTTGTTACAGCGTGGCCGCCGAACACAGACCCAGCCAGCTCCGTGATACACAGGAGGAGGAGGAGAGAGGAAAGAGCGCAGCGCAACTCAAAGTGGCCGCAGGGCAGGTGGCCTACCGGGAAATTTAGGCCCTGGCTGGAGTCTCTGGGCAGGTGGGCCCCCCCAGGCAAGTGGGGCCGATGGGCAACTGCCCAGCGTGCCCATGCGAAAAGACGGCCCTGTATATAACTTCTTAGATCACCCCCCCCCCCAATCCCTTTATCCGGTCTGCGGCATGTTCCAAACCTCTGGACCTCTATGTGGCTATATCTTCTTAGATCATCCCAAACCTTCCATTCTGTCTGCATCAAATCTGCTGGGCCATACCCCACCGCAGGTCCCCTCTGGCCCCATCTTGCTTGCATCACATTCCAAAGCCCTGCTACTTCTGTGCTACAATATCTGCTTAGAGACCTGGTGCCCAACCTTTGGCCCGATATGATGTATGAATGTTCCTTACATTGGTGATCAGTGGGAAGAATGTCCCTTACATTGGTGATCAGTGAGAAGAATGTTCCTTACATTGGTGATCAGTGGGAAGAATGCTCCTTACATTGGTGATCAGTGGGAAGAATGCTCCTTACATTGGTGATCAGTGGGAAGAATGCTCCTTACATTGGTGATCAGTGGGAAGAATGTCCCTTACATTGGTGATCAGTGAGAAGAATGTTCCTTACATTGGTGATCAGTGGGAAGAATGTTCCTTACATTGGTGATCAGTGGGAAGAATGTCCCTTACATTGGTGATCAGTGAGAAGAATGTTCCTTACATTGGTGATCAGTGAGAAGAATGTTCCTTACATTGGTGATCAGTGGGAAGAATGTCCCTTACATTGGTGATCAGTGAGAAGAATGTTCCTTACATTGGTGATCAGTGAGAAGAATGTTCCTTACATTGGTGATCAGTGAGAAGAATGTTCCTTACATTGGTGATCAGTGAGAAGAATGTTCCTTACATTGGTGATCAGTGGAAGAATGTTCCTTACATTGGTGATCAGTGAGAAGAATGTTCCTTACATTGGTGATCAGTGAGAAGAATGTTCCTTACATTGGTGATCAGTGGGAAGAATGTTCCTTACATTGGTGATCAGTGGGAAGAATGATCCTTACATTGGTGATCAGTGGGAAGAATGTTCCTTACATTGGAGGCCAGTGGGAAGAATGTCCCTTACATTGGTGATCAGTGGGAAGAATGTTCCTTACATTGGTGATCAGTGGGAAGAATGTTCCTTACATTGGAGGCCAGTGGGAAGAATGTCCCTTACATTGGTGATCAGTGTAAATAATGTTCCTTACATTGGTGATCAGTGTAAATAATGTTCCTTACATTGGTAGTCAATAGGAACAATGCTCCTTACATAGGTGGCAAATGGAATGAATGCCAACCTTAATGATAGCTAAAAAGATCCTTGATGTAAATTTTTAGTGACCCTGAAATAATGCAGACATCATAAAATGGGAGGTAAATAAGCTCTAGTCCTTTATGTCCCCATCCTACTTGCACCACTTTTCAAACCCTTGAGCCTCTGTGTGATAATGTCTGCTTAGTGCCATCTTCCATCTTCCCCATTCATCTCCTCCCTATCATCTAATCTTGTTTGCTTCCAAATTTCTTTACACCTCTCTGTCTACATCTGCATGGCAATTAAAAATGGCAGAAAGATAAAAGCTGCTAAAATATTTTATCAAGTCTAGTTAAGCGTTATTTGCCACGGTAAAAGTCACAGAGCTATCCAACGAGTCATAAGGGCTCACCAGTCCCCCTTCATCGGTGCTTCTCACCGTCACCCTAAGGCCTTGTTCACACTACCCTTTTTTGACAGTTTTGGTAGATTGGGGAAGGATTGGGTTTTTATCTCTGCCTGTAACCCCCCTTGTCCTAAACAGGGGCTACTATGTCAGTTTAGTTTTTGGCTGAGCTGTAGTTAGCTCAGACTATTTGTATAGTTTTTTAACAGTTTTTTTCCCCTAAGCTGAAAATGGCTTGTTATTTCTCACTGTCACCAGTAGGTGTCACTGGTGTCAGTGGTTCTAGTATGAGATTTCACAAACAAAACTAAGTCAAGCCAATCCAGTAGGAGGGTTTATGCCACTGGTGCATGCTGGGGGAGGATATAAATATTTGGGACAGGCCATGTGCTCTCTCCCTTCCCTTGGGCTGAGGCCTAGGGAGGTGCTGCTGGATGGAGCTCTGCCGTTGGGCCCAATAGCCTGGTTTGTGGCCTAACGTGTGTTGAAGTGGTCCTGAAGCTATCCTGCCAGCTGTGTCAAGACGGAGACTCCTTGCTGGAGAGAGCTAGGAAGAGAGACTCACTTGGAGGATTCACTGAATTTGGGAACGTGCTTACAGTGTTGCCGGGTCAGCTTAAAGGTTCTGACACTGTAAAGCTGGACATTGATCTGGAGAGTCTGTAAGGGATCTGCTAAGGTATCTTGGACCCCCTAACCCTCACCTCCTTAACTGTTCTGCAATTAAACTTTAAAAAGACAAAAGAGACTGGCGTCCCATATCCTTTCTTGGTCCCCCCCCCCCCCCCCCCCCATTTTAGCCATGGGCTGAAGGGTGCTACATGTCTGTCCCCATTGCAGTGATTTCCCCTCACTTCCACTCATGGAGACACAACAGGACGTTGGACTGTTGTCACCAGAGACAAGTGTCCCCATTGGGAGATATCTTCACTTTTCCTGTTCTGGTAAAAACAGTAAACCTTTAGATGTATGCATTCTTTCCTTCCTGTTGACAGTATCACCGGGACAGAAAATAAGAGTGACTTAACCACTTGCCAACCGCCGCACGTCGATATACGTCGGCACAATGGCAGCGGTGGGCAAATGGGCGTACCTGTACGTCCCCTTTAAGAGGAGGGGCTAGCAGGCGCGCAAGCCCATGCACAGCATGACGGTGCCCACGGGACTGGCGGACTCGATGTCCGCCGGTCTCCCTGCGATCGTGTCACAGAGCCTCTGAATGAGGAAGTGCCTATGTAAACAAGGCATTTCCCCCATTCTGGCTAGTGTCATGACAGAGATCACTGCTCCCTGTCATCGGGAGCGGTGATCAATGTCATGTAACTGGAAGCCTATCCCCCCCACAGTTAGAATCACTCCCTAGGACACACTTAACCCCTTCATCGCCCCCTAGTGGTTAACCCCTTTACTGACAGTGTCATTTACACAGTAATCAGTGCATTTTTATAGCACTGATCGCTGTATAAATGACAATGGTCCCAAAATAGTATCAAAAGTGTCCGATGTGTCCGCCATAATGTCGCAGTTCCGATAAAAATAGCAGATCCCTGCCATTACTAATGAAAAAAAATGTATAATAAAAATGACACACACAAGGGATGACAGCGGCAAAAGTCACCAGGATCATGCACTCAGGTCTGTACTCACAATGTTCCTGGATGCTTGGATGCCTCCCTCCAATATCAGACAGAAATTTCTCTAGTAAACTCTCTAGACCAGATCAGGTGAAATTCCTTGGTTAGCTTCAGAGATTCTAAGCAAACAGGCCCCCCCAGCTTTAGCATAGCTGGGACCTCGATGAGCACCGGTAAAATTTCAGTTGGGCTGCCTAGAGGGGCAGCAGCCCTTCAGGCAGGCTGGGAACTTCTCCTCCTGGAGAAGGCAGTTCCAAACCTCATATTATTTATGCACTCCCCAGCCACAAAGCCATCTTAACGCATGAACAGCTCTGGGCACTGCCCAGGAGCCCTAGGTGTATGGGGGCCTCCATGATAGACTTGCATCGCATAATACTTGGCAACTGTCCCGGATTTGCTGGGACAGTCCCACTTTTTACTAAGCTGTCCCGTGATGGCCGTGTTCCAGGCAGGGTCCTGGAATCGGAGCTACAGGGACAGCAGCAGCCCGTCACTGGGCTAAATCTACAATCGGAAGGACATCTCCCCTCGCTATTTTCCTCTCACAGTTTCCTGCGCTCTTCCGTCGATTTGCGGGGCTTAAGGAAGGACCCCCCCAAAGTGGAGCATCTTACTAATGTTGCTGCTTGTGTGGGCGGGATGTGTACTGCTCTGATCACATGGGATGAATAGGAGAGGATGGCCAGCAGGGATTGAAGGTAGGGTTGCCACCTTTTCTAACCCGAACACTTTAGCAGCGCACAGCAATTTTTTTTTTTAATAGTATAATCTATACATATATTTTGCTATTAAATAACATTTCTAATCACATGACGTTAATAACAAGAGTCCCCCTTTACACCAGAGTCCACAGAGTTCCCCTTTTACATCTGAATTTGCAGAGTTCCCTTTCACTGTAAGGGGGGACTCTGCAGACTCTGATGTAAGGGTGAACTCTGGGGACCCTGACATAAGGGATGCTCTGGGAACCCTGATTTAAGGGGGAACACTGAGCACTCTGATGTACGGAGAGGACTTTGCTGTAACGGGGAACACTGTGGCCTCTGATGTAAAGGGGAACTCGGATGTAAGGGGTGCTCTGAGAACCCTGATTTGCTTTAGTGTACTCACTCAGAGGCAGGAGAGAGAAGGGGGAGAGACTTCAGTCACAGACAGGGATGGATGGTGAGCTCACTCACCCCTGCTGATGGTCAGCACCTCTCATCCAGATGTATCTGAGGCTGCTGGACTTCCAATTTCTGGCCCCCACTATCCTTTTCTGAGGCACAGCACTGGGGATTGAAGTGTGGGCAGACACAGAGGGATAGGGGTGGGAGAAAGTGGTGCAGATTGAGCAGATTGAGCCCTCTCTCCTCTCCCGTCCGTTTGGGGGGTGGGGGATTTGTTAGTTTTGTTAGTGCTGGCTTTGGGCAGTGTAAAAAAGAGTGTAACAGTCACTCTCAGCTTAGCCAACTGCAGCCAGCAAACCTGCTGGGAAGCCAGAGTCCAGTCTGAATAACCTGTCCGGGTTTCAGGCAGTCTGAAACCCGGACGCATGATTCCAAACCTGAACTGTCCGGGTGAATCCCAGACAGTTGGCAACCCCGATTGAAGTCCAAGTGAATTACTTTGCCATGGGGCCCATGATGCTATTAATATGACCCTGCCCAGCCACCTTCCGGGCACCCTCCCCTAACATAAACATTCAGGTTGTTGATTTACCTTTCCAGCCCACTACGTTCTGGAATCCTCCAGAAGGCAGGGGGAAACAATCAATCCTGCAACCAGAACAGCCCAAAGTAATCACAAACTGCTCCATTGATCACAGTGGGTCCAAAAAGAACTAAATGTACCTAGCTTTCCTAGCGACCCATCTAGCAGGGTGCTACGTTACCATGAACTAGATGCTCAATACTGTTTCAAAAGTCAATACAAAAAGCCAATCCCTCTGTCCGCTTGTAGCACAATATTTAATAAGCTTGACATGAAAAATATAAAAGCATTGACTTAGAGAAAAAGAATTACTGTACATCAAAATATTAACAAATGGTTAAAAACTAGGCAACCCAACAAACTTTGGGTACTGTATGTCAGTCTTATAACATTATCACCCTGTCTACATCATGCATCTAGGCTTGCATCGTGTTCCACATTTCTCTGGCCGAGTGGTACCCCACCTGCCAGTGTCCCCCTATTCTGCTGCCACTGTTTTCCACAATGATAAGCATTACCCTCTCAGTGTCCTCCAATCCTGTCTGCAAATTTTAAGTGTAGCACCCTCTAGTGTGCTACAATAGTATTTTTTCTGTAGTGTAAATTGTTATGCCCCGTACACACGATCGCACATTCCGACAACAAAATCCATGGATTTTTTCCAACGGATGTTGGCTCAAACTTATCTTGCATACACACGGCCACACAAAGCATGAGTGGAACTTTGTGCGTCAGAATTGTGTACACACGATCGGAATTTCCGACAACGGATTTTGTTGACGGAAAATTTGAGAACCAGATCTCAAATTTTGTGCAACGGAAATTCCGATGGAAAATGTCCGATGGAGCCTACACACGGTCGGAATTTCCGACAAAAAGCTCCCATCGGACATTTTCCATTGGAAAATCTGACTGTGTGTACGAGCTGGCAGCCAAGCCTGTGTTTTTATCTGGGTCGGGTGATTGACTCAGGGAGGGCTGGATGACTCACAGGCAGCATCTCTGAGACCTTGCCCTACTTCTGGAACTTGGAGGAAACTTCCAGAAGAATGGGAGTGGAGGTAAGGAGGAGCTGCCTGGAGTATTCTGAGAGCCCTGACCAATCCCCCAAAAAAAGGGTTGGCAGGGGGCAGGCCCCCTCAAACACTCAGGGTCAGCCCAGCTGGGGCAATGGAGTTCAGGTGGAAGCTGGAGATGGAGTGTTAGGATTCTGTTGGAGACCCTTGAGGGTAACCCTCTAGTCTGGGGGGGGTGACCTTGGGTCTGGGAGCTAGGATGCGGAAGGGACCCTCTTCAGAAGTGTCCTGACCAGTGGCACGGGAGCAGGTATGAGGGCAGCAAGAGGAGAACACTGCCGGGAGAATCTCCAGGGAGGAAGACAGCCGGTTGGCTGGTGAGTGAGACAGTTGAGAGGACTGGGTGGAAGCAGTCTAGATTTGATGCACAGTCAGTCTGGGGGGACTGTTGAAGAGTAGCCAGGAGGGCTAGTGAAAGGGGCAGCCGTGGCCAGGTGGTGCCTAAAGAAGTGGAGCTGGGATCAGTAGCCACAGGAAGGACAGTTGGTCACTAGGACTTTGCTACACAAACAAGGGGTCTGAGGTCCCTGCCTGTAAAGGGCTTTTGCTATCATTGTGACAGCCTTGCTGTCAGATCATCTAACAGTGTGCCAGCTGATCCTGAGAGTTGTAGTGCTGCAATCAAGATTCGTGCAGGAGGCAGAGGAGGAGTGTATATACGGGCTGTACATAGTTGTGTCCCTGCTGAGTTCTTTGCTGAAAAGTCAAGTGGGCATCCCATAATACCCCTATCCCTATCCAAGTTCATTCCCCTCAGTAAAATATTAAAACAAAGCACCGGACTGTCCTTCTGACTCAAGTGTGCTGTACAGATGTGGTGTGCCTGGCTGTGCAGGGTGGTGGACCCCTTTACATATGCGGCTCCTTAGGGGGTACGCTACATAAGCATCATTCCTGAAGAATTGTACCTTATCAGAACTCCCCCATCCTGCATGCCACACTTTCCATATCTCTCATAAGGCACGGTACCAAATCATTGTTCACCATCCTGCCTGTGTGACCTTTATCATTTCTTCTGCTAAATGGTACCCCCACCACCGCTTCCCCCTCCACCTCCACCTCCATCCCACCTGAATGATTTTATACACCTCCCCTGCTAAGTGAGAACCGTTACTCTCCACCACCCTGCCTACATCACTTTTCACAGAAAAAGAGCGGCAATGCCGGGACAAGGGGTGGGCAGGAGGGACAGCTGCCCTGGGCACAACATAACAAGGGGGCAGAGAATGAACGTAGGGAACCCCCCCTTTCAACAACATGCATTAGTAGTGGGGGAGGCGGCGCAGTACCACATCCTTGCCCTGGGCCCTGGATGGACCTGTCCCGGTCCTGCTTGCCATGGGCCCTGGATGGACCTGTCCCGGTGCTGCTTGACCTGGGCCCTGGATGGACCTGTCCCGGTACTGCTTGCCCTGGGCCCTGGATGGACCTGTCCCGGTGCTGCTTGCCCTGGGCCCTGGATGGACCTGTCCCGGTGGTGCTTGCCCTGGGCCCTGGATGGACCTGTCCCGTACTGCTTGCCCTGGGCCCTGGGTGGACCTGTCCCGTACTGCTTGCCCTGGGCCCTGGGTGGACCTGTCCCGGTACTGCTTGCCCTGGGCCCTGGATGGACCTGTCCCGGTGCTGCTTGCCCTGGGCCCTGGGTGGACCTGTCCCGGTACTGCTTGCCCTGGGCCCTGGATGGACCTGTCCCAGTGCTGCTTGCCCTGGGCCCTGGATGGACCTGTCCCGATACTGATTGCCCTGGGCCCTGGATGGACCTGTCCCGGTACTGCTTGCCCTGGGCCCTGGATGGACCTGTCCCGGTACTGCTTGCCCTGGGCCCTGGATGGACCTGTCCCGGTGCTGCTTGCCCTGGGCCCTGGATGGACCTGTCCCGGTACTGCTTGCCCTGGGCCCTGGATGGACCTGTCCCGGTACTGCTTGCCCTGGGCCCTGGATGGACCTGTCCCGGTACTGCTTGCCCTGGGCCCTGGATGGACCGGTCCCGGTACTACTGAGTGGTCCATAAAGTCTGGGCCTTTTTTTTATGATTTTCTGAGTATAGATCTCTGTTTGTCCCAAGCATGGTTACATTCACTTGCTGTTGACTGACTCAAAATCTCTGCTGGAAGTCTGTTCCAAGCATCAACTAGTCTTTCTAGCAAAGGACTTTTTTTTGGCCTTCACAGTTAAGGGAAGCTTCCATCTTGTTTTCCACAAGCTCTCTGTCCCCATTCTCTCCCTTCTAGGACCACAACCTCTTAGAACAGGCTCACTCAGGTCTCTGCAACCTTCCCAACATCGGTGGTCAGCACAACCACCTATTGAAGACTCACAGGTCTTGGTGCTACTTTGAGGGACCACCTTTGCTCATTGGAGTTTCTGGAGCCCACATGCTGTGCCACAGAACCGGAAGACCATCTCTTCTTTTATGTGGTACCACGTCCTTTTCTACCAGCCGTCCACATCTTTTCTGCTTAGTGTTACTACATTACTGCATGCATCACCGAAAAACATTTCACCAGTTGAGTAGTACCATGTCACCATCCACCATCCTGCCTATCTCCCTTTTAACATCCTTCCTTTACTATCCTATCATCCTACCTGCATCTCTTCTCTCATCCCTGCTGCTTTGTGGTACCTCATCATGTTCCACATCTCTCCTACTTAGTGGTACTCCATCGCTGCCTGCATCACTTTCCACAAGTCTTGTGCTTGGCACTACTTCCTCATTGCCGAAAGGATACTTGGCTTGTGCACGTTGTAGGCATTTTTTGTAATACTTTGCAGGCTACGAGTTGTGTTTCCTGCAGTTGTTTGTGTGGCCTTTTCTGTTTAGTAAAACACATTAATACACTACAGAGGTCTAAGCCTCCTTGGCTTTTACTGCAAGAACCTTTAATAGACACCAAGAAAAACACCCACATCCTGCCTACATCATGTTCTACATCTCTCCTACTTAGTGTTACTCCATCACTATCTGCCCATCCTGCCTACATAACATTCCACGTGTCTTCTGCTGAGTGGTACCCCATCACTGTACCCCATCCTGCCTGTATCACTTTCTACATGTCTTCTGAGTGGTAACCCATCACTGTACCCCATCCTGCCTGCATCACTTTCCACGTGTCTTCTGCTGAGTGGTGCCCCATCACTGTACCCCATCCTACCTGTATCACTTTCTACATGTCTTCTGAGTGGTAACCCATCACTGTATTCCATTCTGCCTTCATTACTTTACACATGTGGCCTGCTGAATGGTACCCCATCACTGTACCCCATCCTGCCTGCATCACTTTCTACATGTCTTCTGCTGAGTGGTACCCCATCACTGTATTCCATTCTGCCTTCATTACTTTACACATGTGGCCTGCTGAATGGTACCCCATCACTGTACCCCATCCTGCCTGTATCACTTTCTACATGTCTTCTGCTGAGTGGTGCCCCATCACTGTACCCCATCCGGCCTGCATCACCTTGTACATGCCTTATGCCAAGTGGCACCCCATCACTGTATTCCATCCTGCCTACATCACTTTCTAAATGTCTTCTGCTGAGTGGTGCCCCATCACCGTACCCCATCCTGCCTGTATCACTTTCTACATGTCTTCTTCTAAGTGGTGCCCCATCACTGTACCCCATCCTGCCTGCATCACCTTAAACATGCCTTATGCCAAGTGGTGCCCCATCACTGTACCCCATCCTGCCTGCATCACTTTCTACATGTCTTCTGCTGATTGGTGCCCCATCACTGTACCCCATCCTGCCTGCATCACCTTAAACATGCCTAATGCCAAGTGGTGCCCCATCACTGTACCCCATCCTGCCTGCATCACTTTCTACATGTCTTCTGCTGATTGGTGCCCCATCACTGTACCCCATCCTGCCTGCATCACCTTGAACATGCCTTATGCCAAGTGGTGCCCCATCACTGTACCCCATTCTGCCTGCATCACATTTTACATGTCTTCTGCTGATGGGTAACCCATCACTGTATTCCATTCTGCCTGTATCACTTTACACATGTGGTCTGCTGAGTGGTGCCCCATCACTGTACCCCATCCTGCCTGTATCACTTTCTACATGTCTTCTGAGTGGTAACCTATCACTGTACCCCATCCTGCCTGCATCACCTTGTACATGCCTTATGCCAAGTGGCACCCCATCACTGTACCCCATCCTGCCTGCATCACCTTGTAAATGCCTTATGCCAAGTGGCACCCCATTACTGTATTCCATCCAGCCTACATCACTTTCTACATGTCTTCTGCTGACTGGCACCCCATCACTGTATTCCATCCTGCCTGCATCACTTTCTACATGTCTTCTTCTGAGTCACTGTTCCAAATCGTGCCCGTATCACCTTCTACATGCTATTTGCTGAGTGGTACCACTTTACTGTATCCCATCCTGCCATAATCCCTTTCTACATATCTTCTGAATGCTACCCCATCACTGTATCCCATCCTGCTTACATCACTTTCCACATGCCTCTTGCTGAGTGCTAACCCATCAATAAAAACCCCATCCTGCCTGTATCACTTTCTACATGCCTTCTGCTGAGGTGTACCCCATGATTGTACCCCATCCTGTCTGCATCACCTACATGCCTTCTGCTGAGGTGTACCCCATGATTGTACCCCATTCTGCCTGCATCACCTACATGCCTTCTGCTGAGGTGTACCCCATGATTGTACCCCATCCTGCCTGCATCACCTACATGCCTTCTGCTGAGGTGTACCCCATGATTGTACCCCATCCTGCCTGCATCACCTACATGCCTTCTGCTGAGTGGTACCCCATGATTGTACCCCATCCTGCTTTCATCACTTTCCACATGCCTCCTTCTGAGGTGTACCCCATCACTCTCCCTCCACCCTTCTTCCCTGTATTTGTTTCTATTCCTCTCCTTTTTCAGTGATACACATTTGCTGATCCGCACTCTCCCATCCTACCTGCACTACTTCTACAAACCTCTCTCTCCTATCTCTACATCCTCAGTGGTACCCCATACCTTTAACCCCATCCTCTCTTCCTACCTACATCCCAGTCCGCATGTCCCCTGCCTCGTTGAACCTTTTCACTCTCCCCATTTTCCCATCCCATCCCATTATCCAAATATCTCTATGACTCAATGGTACCCTAGCACTGCCCCCCCCCCCACCCTCAAGCTATGATTGCCCCCCTAAACCTGCCGGCATCACCTTCCCATCTCTGTTGTTCCTCGTTTTTTTCTTTCATTGTCCTTCCACCTTCTCATCCTGTCTGCTTCAGTTTTCCGAATCCCATCTTTGGGTCTTTAACAATCTCTAGCGGTACCCCATCAGATGACCCCCAACGCTTTCACCCTTTATCGTCCCATCCTGCCTCCCCCCCCCCCCCACTCCCTAGCTCCGGGCTGCCCCGGCAAAGATGCCAAACTGCGCCCCCCTTTCCCTTAGGGTTAGGCTCAGGGTGCCCCCTACCCCTGCAATATACCATTGCGCCAGGGGCAGCCGCCCCCTTGTCCCGGCCCTGCCCGGCACTTTCCTTGTCCTCCCACCCTGCCTGCCTCTCTAGAACCCACTGCAAGCCTCTGCGACTACACCTGCACCTCGGTGCCCTGTGGCCATCCTTCCACCCCCCTGTCCTACTTCACTTTTGGAGTCCCTCTACGCCCCTCTGTTCTCGGTGGTACCCCCCAGTTACCCTTATCCCCCCCTCTCCCCCCCATCCTGTCCGCATCACTTTTTAAAAAAAATTTCCCCCCCTCCCCGAGCCGCTGCGTTCCGCACAGCTGATTCCGGCCTCCCTTCCCTCACCAGCCTCCTCCTCTCTGCAGTATCTCCCCCTCTCTCTCTCTCTCCGCCGTCAACTCATCCTCATCGTATGCGGCACGCCGAGAATTGTCAGGGATAGGTGCTACTTGCCTTGCCTTGCCTTCCCCTTCGCTTCTCCGCCGGCCTCTGTAGTCTTGTCGGGGTTGTGCGGCGACGCTGGCGTGCTCCCAGGTGCAGGTGGCTGGCGGCGAGGGACCCCAGCCAGGTAACCGTCTCCTAGTCAGGGATTTCCTTCAACGGCTGAGATTTATCCATGCAACGCAATGCGGTGTATCCCCCTACCGTCTCCCTAGGAGACAGACCCTCCGTGTGAGCCTCTGCCTGCGCTGGTTCCCCCTAAGCTGTCCTGTCGTCTCCCTCCCCCACCCCCCCCCTCTCTTCTTTCTCTATCTGCCTGTCTTTGCCTTTCTCCCACCCTGTCCAGTCCTCTCTCCTCCCTCCCCCTGTCACTTTCCCTCTCCTCTCCCTTGCTTTATCACTGTCATATCTCCCTTTTCCTGAATGCGCTTTGTCCCTCCCTCTGTGTGTCTGCTCCACTCTGCATTGATGAGACAGAGAATAGGAAGAAGAAGAAGAGAGAGAGATATGGCAAGGATAGTGCTGGATGCTGCTCTGCGCTCTGCTAGCCCAGATTGGTGCTGGGCTTGGTGCTGCTGCAGTGCTGCTCTCCCCTCTATACTCCACACATTTGTATGCAAGGCTGGTCTCTGTCCTTGGTGCTGAATTCCAGGCTCCGCACATGTGGCAGGGGCTGGCTACGTCAGCAGCGAGTCGGGATGAGGCGACCGCCTCAGACATACTATTACTATCGATTTACGTAGCGCTAGCGTCTTCGGAGCGGAGCGCTGCAAAGTGACGCACACCCAGGGGCTATAAAAACGGCATTATGCTGTACGCAGGGACATTTAATTATTGGAATAGAAAGCCTGGGCAGAAAAGCTGACAATCTAATGGTAGGGGGTCAAAGTTGTCAATGGATCAGAACGCAACATTACTATCGCTTTACGTGGCGCCAGCGTCTTCGGCGGAGCGGTGCAAAGTGACGCACACCCAGGGGCTATAAAAACGACAATATGCTGTACACAGGGACATTTAAGGCTTGGAATAGAAAGCCTGGGCAGAAAAGCTGACAATCTAATGATAGGGAGTCAAAGTTGTCAATGGATCAGAACGCAACATTACTATCGCTTTACGTGGCGCCAGCGTCTTCGGCGGAGCGGTGCAAAGTGACGCACACCCAGGGGCTATAAAAACGGCATTATAATGTACGCAGGGACATTTAACGCTTGGAATAGAAAGCCTGGGCAGAAAAGCTGACAATCTAATGGTAGGGGATCAAAGTTGTCAATGGATCAGAACGCAACATTACTATCGCTTTACGTGGCGCCAGCGTCTTCGGCGGAGCGGTGCAAAGTGACGCACACCCAGGGGCTATAAAAACTGCATTATAATGTACGCAGGGACATTTAACGCTTGGAATAGCCTGGGCAGAAAAGCTGACAGTCTAATGGTAGGGGGTCAAAGTTGTCAATGGATCAGAACGCAACATTACTATCGCTTTACGTGGTGCCAGCGTCTTCGGAGTGGAGCGGTGCAAAGTGACGCACACCCAGGGGCTATAAAAACGGCATTATAATGTACGCAGGGACATTTAACGCTTGGAATAGAAAGCCTGGGCAGAAAAGCTGACAATCTAATGGTAGGGGATCAAAGTTGTCAATGGATCAGAATGCAACGTGGACCGCTAAAGTATGATTCCAAATTTTTTGAGAGCCACATCTATTGGAGCATATACATATATAAATAAATATATATATCTATATCTATATCTATATATATCTATATCTATATATATGTATATATATATCTATATATATATATATATATATACTGTATATAAATATATATTAACTATCATAATAGGTGAACAGTGTTTAGTAAAGCATTATATCCAATATATATTGGGGAATATACATATATAAATATATATATAAAATATATATATATATATATATATATATATATATATATATATATATAATATATATATATATATATTAATTATCATAATAGGTGAACAGCGCTTGGTGTATATCCAATATATAGAAATCCTGCAACAAGGATTGCAGTACCACTGTGAATTTTTTATTTAAGATTTCACGTGAGGGTCTGGCTACACCGGCAGCAGCGAGTCGGAATGAGGCAACCGCATCAGAAATACTATTACTATCGCTTTACGTAGCGCTAGCGTCTTCGGCGGAGCAGTGCAAAGTGACGCACACCCAGGGGCTATAAAAACGACATTATGCTGTACGCATGGACATTTAATTATTGGAATAGAAAGCCTGGGCAGAAAAGTTGACATTCTAATGGTAGAGGGTCAAAGTTGTCAATGGATCAGAACGCAACATTACTATCGCTTTAAGTGGCGCCAGCGTCTTCGGCGGAGCAGTGCAAAGTGACGCACACCCAGGGGCTATAAAAACGGCATTATAATGTACGCAGGGACATTTAACGCTTAGAATAGCCTGGGCAGAAAAGCTGACAGTCTAATGGTAGGGGGTCAAAGTTGTTAATGGATCAGAACACAACATTACTATCGCTTTACGTGGCGCTAGCGTCTTCGGCGGAGCGGTGCAAAGTGACGCACACCCAGGGGCTATAAAAACAGCATTATGATGTACGCAGGGACATTTAACACTTGGAATAGAAAGCCTGGGCAGAAAAGCTGACAATCTAATGGTAGGGAGTCAAAGTTGTCAATGGATCAGAACGCAACATTACTATCGCTTTACGTAGCGCCAGCGTCTTCGGCGGAGCGGTGCAAAGTGACGCACACCCAGGGGCTATAAAAACGGCATTATGCTGTACGCAGGGACATTTAACGCTTGGAATAGAAAGCCTGGGCAGAAAAGCTGAAAATCTAATGGTAGGGGGTCAAAGTTTTCAATGGATCAGAACGCAACGCGGACCGCTAAAGTATGATTCCAAATTTTTGGAGAGCCGCATCTATTGGAGCATATATTTATATATATATATATATATATATATATATATATTAGCTATCATTATAGGTGTGAACAGCGCTTAGTAAAGCCTTATATCCAATATATATTGGGGCATATACATATATAAATATATATATATATATATATATATATATATATATATAAATATATATATATATATTAATTATCATAATAGGTCAACAGCGCTTGGTGTAAAGCCTTATATCCAATATATAGAAATCCTGCAACAAGGATTTCTGGCTACACCAGCAGCGAGTCGGAATGAGACGACCGCATCAGACATACTATTTCTATCGCTTTACGTAGCGCCAGCATCTTCGGCGGAGCGGTGCAAAGTGACGCACACCCAGGGGCTATAAAAACAGCATTATGATGTACGCAGGGACATTTAACGATTAGAATAGAAAGCCTGGGCAGAAAAGCTGACAATCTAATGGTAGGGAGTCAAAGTTGTCAATGAATCAGAACGCAACATTACTATCGCTTTACGTGGCGCAAGAGTCTTCGGCGGAGCGGTGCAAAGTGACGCACACCCAGGGGCTATAAAAACGGCATTATGATGTATGCAGGGACATTTAACGATTGGAATAGAAAGCCTGGGCAGAAAAGCTGACAATCTAATGGTAGGGAGTCAAAGTTGTCAATGGATCAGAAGGCAACATTACTATCGCTTTACGTGGCTCCAGCGTCTTCGGCGGAGCGTTACAAAGTGACGCACACCCAGGGGCTATAAAAACGGCATTATAATGTACGCAGGGACATTTAACGATTTGAATAGAAAGCCTGGGCAGAAAAGCTGACAATCTAATGGTAGGGAGTCAAAGTTGTCAATGGATCAGAACACAACATTACTATCGCTTTACGTGGCGCTAGCGTCTTCGGCGGAGCGGTGCAAAGTGACGCACACCCAGGGGCTATAAATGCGGCATTATGCTGTACACCGGGACATTTAACGATTGGAATAGAAAGCCTGGGCAGAAAAGCTGACAGTCTAATGGTAGGGGGTCAAAGTTTTCAATGGATCAGAACGCAACGCGGACCGCTAAAGTATGATTCCAAATTTTTGGAGAGCCGCATCTATTGGAGCATATATATACATATATATATATATATATTAGCTATCATTATAGGTGTGAACAGCGCTTAGTAAAGCCTTATATCCAATATATATTGGGGCATATACATATATAAATATATATATATATATATATATATATATATATAAATACATATATATATATTAATTATCATAATAGGTCAACAGCGCTTGGTGTAAAGCCTTATATCCAATATATAGAAATCCTGCAACAAGGATTTCTGGCTACACCAGCAGCGAGTCGGAATGAGACGACCGCATCAGACATACTATTACTATTGCTTTACGTAGCGCTAGCGTCTTCGGCGGAGTGGTGCAAAGTGACGCACACCCAGGGGCTATAAAAACGGCATTATGATGTATGCAGGGACATTTAACGATTGGAATAGAAAGCCTGGGCAGAAAAGCTGACAATCTAATGGTAGGGAGTCAAAGTTGTCAATGGATCAGAACGCAACATTACTATCGCTTTACGTGGCGCCAGCGTCTTCGGCGGAGCGTTGCAAAGTGACGCACACCCAGGGGCTATAAAAACGGCATTATAATGTACGCAGGGACATTTAACGATTTGAATAGAAAGCCTGGGCAGAAAAGCTGACAATCTAATGGTAGGGAGTCAAAGTTGTCAATTTTTTGAGAGCTGCATCAATTGGAGCATATACATATATAAATAAATATATATATCTATATCGATATATCTATATATATATATATATATATATATATATATATATATATATAAATATATATATATATATATATACACTGTATATAAATATATATTAACTATCATAATAGGTGAACAGTGTTTAGTAAAGCCTTATATCCAATATATATTGGGGAATATACATATATAAATATATATATATATATATATATATATATATATATATATATATATATATATATATATATATACGCTTGGTGTAAAGCCTTATATCCAATATATAGAAATCCTGCAACAAGGATTGCAGTACCACTGTGAATTTTTTATTTTAAGATTTCACGTGAGGGTCTGGCTACACCGGCAGCAGCGAGTCGGAATGAGGCAACCGCATCAGACATACTATTACTATCGCTTTACGTAGCGCTAGCGTCTTCGGCGGAGCGGTGCAAAGTGACGCACACCCAGGGGCTATAAAAACGGCATTATAATGTACGCAGGGACATTTAACGCTTGGAATAGCCTGGGCAGAAAAGCTGACAGTCTAATGGTAGGGGGTCAAAGTTGTTAATGGATCAGAACGCAACATTACTATCGCTTTACGCTGCGCCAGCATCTTCGGCGGAGCGGTGCAAAGTGACGCACACCCAGGGGCTATAAAAACAGCATTATGATGTACGCAGGGACATTTAACACTTGGAATAGAAAGCCTGGGCAGAAAAGCTGACAATCTAATGGTAGGGAGTCAAAGTTGTCAATGGATCAGAACGCAACATTACTATTGCTTTACGTAGCGCCAGCATCTTTGGCGGAGCGGTGCAAAGTGACGCACACCCAGGGGCTATAAAAACGGCATTATGCTGTACGCAGGGACATTTAACGCTTGGAATAGAAAGCCTGGACAGAAAAGCTGACAATCTAATGGTAGGGGATCAAAGTTTTCAATGGATAAGAACGCAACGTTTACCGCTAAAGTATAATTCCACATTTTTGGAGAGCCGCATCTATTGGAGCATATATATATATAAATATATATATTAATTATCATAATAGGTGAACAGCGCTTAGTGTAAAGCCTAATGCCCCGTACACACGAGCAGAATTTCCGCTCAAGCTTGGCTTGCATAAACACGGTCACACAAAAGTTCTCTGAACTGTCGACCGTCAAGAACGCAGTGACGTACAACACTACAACGAGCCGAGAAAATTAAGTTCAATGCTTTCGATCGGGAACTCTTTCCGACCGAAAAATAGAGAACCTGCTCTCAATATTTTGCTGGTGGGAATTCTGCCAGCAAAAGTCCGATGGAGCATACACACGGTTGGAATTTCTGACCAAAATATCCAATATATACATATACAAATATGCTCAAAAAGTCAGTACACCCCTAAGTGAAAATGTTCAAATTGGGCCCAATTAGCCATTTTCCCTCCCCGGTGTCATATGTCTCGTTAGTGTTACAAGGTCTCAGGTGTGAATGGGGAGCAGGTGTGTTAAATTTGGTGTTATCGCTCTCACTCTCTCATACTGGTCACTGGAAGTTCAACATGGCACCTTATGGCAAAATAACTCTCTGAGAATTGTTGCTCTACATAAAGATGTCCTAGGCTATGAGAAGATTGCCAAGACCCTGAAACTGAGCTGCAGCATGGTGGCCAAGACCATACAGCGGTATAACAGGACAGGTTCCACTCAGAACAGGCCTCGCCATGGTCGCCCAAAGAAGTAGGTCACGTGCTCAGCGTCATATCCAGAGGTTGTCTTTCGGAAATAGATGTATGGGTGCTGCCAGCATTGCTGCAGAGGTTGTAGGGGTGGGGGGTCAGCCTGTCAGTGCTCAGACCAGACGCCGCACACTGCATCGAATTGGTCTGTATGGCTGTCGTCCCAGAAGGAAGCCTCTTCTAAAGATGATGCACAAGAAAGACCGCAAACAGTTTGCTGAAGACAAGCAGACTAAGGACATGGATTACTGGAACCATGTCCTGTGGTCTGATGAGACCAAGATAAACTTATTTGGTATCAGATGGTGTCAGGCGTGTGTGGGGGCAACCAGGTGAGGAGGACAAAGACAAGTGTGTCTTGCCTACAGTCAAGCATGGTGGTGGGAGTGTCATGGTCTGGGGCTGCATGAGTGCTGCCGCCACTGGGGAGCTACAGATCATTGAGGGAACCATGAATGCCAACATGTACTGTGACATACTGAAGCAGAGCATGATCCCCTCCCTTCAGAGACTGGGCCGCAGGGCAGTATTCCAACATGATAACGACCCCAAACACACCTCCAAGACGACCACTGCCTTGCTAAAGAAGCTGAGGGTAAAGGTGATGGACTGGCCAAGCATGTCTCCAGACCTAAACCCTATTGATCATCTGTGGGGCATCCTCAAACGGAAGGTGGAGGAGCGGAAGGTCTCTAACATCCACCAGCTCGTGATGTCGTCATGGAGGAGGGGAAGAGGACTCCAGTGCCAACCTGTGAAGCTCTGGTGACCTCCATGCCCAAGAGGGTGAAGGCAGTGCTGGAAAATAATGGTGGCCACACAAAATATTGACACTTTGGGCCCGATTTGGACATTTTCACTTAGGGGTGTACTCACTTTTGTTGCCAGCGGTTTAGACATTAATGGCTGTGTGTTGAGTTATTTTGAGGGGACGGCAAATTTACACTGTTATACAAGCTGTACACTCACTACTTTACATTGTAGACAAGTGTCATTTCTTCAGTGTTGTCACATGAAAAGATAGAAGAAAATATTTAAAAAAATGTGAGGGGTGTACTTACTTTTGTGAGATACTGTATATCTATATATATATATATACATGCAATGGCGTGAGCGGGACCTAAATATCTGCCTTGTGGGCTCCGTTACATGGCCAGATGTCTCCCCAAAAAGGGCCAAGATTGCCCATCCCGCCTGTTGGAAAAGTATCTGCAAGCGACGACGGGGCGCCTCGGACGCTCGCCAGTTTCCACCATTAACCCTTTGCAGGGCCTAGAGCTCGGCGACTTACCTATCCTGTGCAAAGCGGTGTGTGGCCATGAGCGCCCGCACTCCCTACGGTGCCGTTTATTTTGCGCGCACGCGGCAGCTGCGCAGGTTTTTTGGGGGTGGTTTTAGCCGGATTCCCGCTCTCGGTGGATTCCGCTCGGCCTCTCCTGCAGACTGGAACCTGTTTGCTCTCCATATGTTGTGTGTTGTGTGTGTGCGGTGCTGCGTGTAATTAGCTTCTGTGCAGCTCATCCATACGGCGGAGCGTTCATTGTGCGGAGACGTTATAAATCGCTCTTTATTGACATGGCTGCAGAGGAGGGGGATGAGCGAAGGGAGAGCGAAGTTCAGGGGAGGTTCAGCGGGAAGTCCGGGAACCCTTTATACAAAAAAAAAAGATCAAAACACATAAATGTCAAATATAAAAAAGCTGCAGTTACATATATTGCTAGTTATACACATTTAGCCCCGGATGTTCAGAGTGTGCCATATAGGAATCTCAGACGCGTTTCGCTGGGAGAAGCCGGCTTCCTCAGGGAGAAGTGGCACGAAACTCTGGCATAGATGTTCAATGTGCATTCAGCTTAAACCAGGGACAGAATAGAACCACAAACACTGCATGTCAGGGGAGACCATCCCCATTAACCGCTTCAGTACCGGGCACTGTCACCCCCTGTCCTGCCCGGGCCAATTTTCCACTTTCAGCGCTCTCACACTTTGAATGACAGTTGCGCGGTCATGCTACACTGTATCCAAATTAAATTTATCATGTTTTGAGACAAAGAGGTGATGAGGAGGCACTGATGGACACTGATATGCTGCACTGATGGGCACTGATGGACACTGATATCCTGCACTGATGTGCACTGAGGGCACTGATGAGAAGGCATTGATGGACACTGATATGCTGCACTGAATAGGAAGTACTGATGGACACTGACATGCTGCACAGATTGGCACTGATGAGGAGGCACTGATGGACACTGATATGCTGCACTGATGGGCGCTGAATAGGAGGCACTGATGGACACTGATAAGCGGCACTGATGGGCAGTGAGGCAGCACTGATGGACACTAATGGCTGCACTGATGGGCACTGATGGGCACTGATGAGGAGGACCTGAGGGACACTGATATGCTGCACTGATGGGCACTGATGGACACTGATGATGCTGCACTGATGGGCACTGAATAGGAGGCACTGATGGACACTGATATGCTGCACTGATGGGCACTGATAAGCAGAACTGATGGACACTAATGAGGAGGCACTAATGGACACTGATATGCTGCACTGATGGGCACTGATGAGGAGGCACTGATGGACACTGATATCCTGCACCAATGGGCACTGATAAGCGGCACTGATGAGGAGGCATTGATGAGGCTGCACTGATGGGCATTGATGAGGCTGCACTGATGGGCACTGATGAGGAGGCACTGATGGACACTGATATGCTGCACTGATGGGCACTGATGAGGAGGCACTGATGGACACTGATATCCTGCACTGATGGGCACTGATGAGGAGGCACTGATGGACACTGATATGCTGCACTGATGGGCACTGGTAAGGCGCACTGATGAGGAGGCAGTGATGAGGCTGCAGTGATGGGCACTGATGCGGAGGCTCTGATGGGGACTGATGGTCTGCACTTATGGGCACTGATAGGCTGCACTGATGGGCACTGATGAGGAGGCACTGATAAGGTGCACTGATGGACACTGATATCCTGCACTGATGGGCACTGATGAGGAGGCACTGATGGACACTGATATGCTGCACTGATGGGCACTGTTAAGGCGCACTGATGAGGAGGCAGTGATGAGGCTGCAGTGATGGGCACTGATGCGGAGGCTCTGATGGGGACTAATGGTCTGCACTTATGGGCACTGATAGGCTGCACTGATGGGCACTGATGAGGAGGCACTGATAAGGTGCACTGATGAGCACTGATAAGGCAGCACTGATGGGCACTGATAATCTGCACTGATGATGAGGCCGCACTGATAGGCGGCACTGACAGCCTGCACTGATGGGCAATGGTAAGCTGCACTGATAATCAGCGTGTGAGGAAAAGACTGCCGATAAGCAGCAAGTCTGTTTACATGTGATTAGCTGTGATTGGACGCATCTGGTCACATGGCAAAGGGCTGCTGTGAATGGCCCAGGGGCCTCGATCACAGAGCAAACCCGATGTGCATCCCCGGGGGCACGCGGGAGGCATGTTCTGGGAGGACGTCCATGGACGCCGCGCTGTAACCATCTTTTCAGCTATAGCACGGTATTAAAGTGGTAAAGACATATATTGCAATAGAGGGAGAGATATATATATATATATATATATAGATGTTCCCTTAAATGGGCTAAAGAAAGGAAGTGAAAGCCAAAAAAGTTAAAAAAAAAACTGCCTTCATCCTGTGGCTGTAGGTGTCCCCATATCAGTGTCCCCATCAATGCGATGCCTGGTGGAGCCCCCAGATGTTCATTCAGGGTGGGCCATACAGGAATATCCAACGCGTTTCGCTGGGACAAAGTCTACTTCCTCAGGGAGATCTGGCATGAAACTCTGCCACAGAAGTTCAATGTGAAGCTTTTACCAGGGACAGAAGAGAACTGTGAACATTACATATCAGCGGGGGGACCGTCCACATTACATATCTTAGTTTGGGAAATCTTTGTTTGGGGGGGGGGGGGGTTTGTCCTAGTAGGGATGATTGGGGAGGGGGTTTGTGCAAGAGGGGGAGGGTTGGTGGGGGGGGGGGTTATTGTCGGAGGAGGGATATGGAGTACTGGGAGAGAGAATGTGTACTTGAAAGGGAATTTGAGGGGGGTGGGGATTTTGTGCTGGGAGGGGGTATTTGAGTTGGGGGGGGGATGTGTCCTTAAAGGGGAAATTGGGGGATTGGGAGGATTTGTGCTAGGAGGGGGGATTTGTACTGGGAGGGAGATTTGAAATTTGAGGGATAGAGAATTTGTACAAGAAGGGGGATTGGGGGGGGGGTCATTTGTCCGGGGGGGGGGGGATTTGGGGGATGAGGGCAACGATTTGTGCTGGCAAGAGGGATTTCCGCAGGGGGGTGAATTTGTACTGGGAGGAGTTGGAATTTAAGCTTAGGGGGTAAGCATGCAAATTAATGCTAATTTTTTTTTTGGGGGGGGGGGGTTACTGACACATAATGCTCATAAATCTTGGGGGGGGGGCGCAGTTTGGTGTGTTCGCCCTGGGCTCTAGATGACCTTCTCCTAGCACTGGTTTTCAGGAGGCTAAATACAGTACCCCGCTGGCCCCTCCCACCAGCCATGATCTGCCTGCATTGCATAGAGAAGCACAGAGGACCAGTGATGACATCTAAAATAAGGCAGGTAATGAAAACGGGAAAACTTCATTAGCATGTTGAGGGGGGGGGGGAGAAGCAGGGAAGGAAAGTATAAGCAGATTAAACTCCATCTCTAAGCTGCTTTTCATTCAGCGGAGGCATCGCCGCGCGATGGGTTGTCTTGGCGCTGTAGGTGGTCGCCAGCCAAGTGCCCGCGTTGGAGCCGAGGCCAAATTTCTGCATCTCTCTTCATTTGCTCTGCCGTTCAGCTGCAGGGAGGAGAAAATTAGGTTAACTGCGAGCTTCAACTGGGAGGGAAAAACAACAAACAGATCGGGCTGAATTTAGGGAGCGTCAATCGGCTGCTCTGATTGGCTGCGTGAGACAGACGCCGCTGTGTGCGATCACCCAGATGTCAACTCAGCTGTAATGGTTTCTGGGCAAAACTACAGCAAGAAGACGGCTACAGCGGAGGGCGCAAAACCGACACTTAAAGGGGAACTCTAGTTTTTCTAAAAATATATGTATATATACAGTATATTAACCTGTAATAGCTTAGTGTTACCTACATATCTAATATATATATATATACACAGTATATTATATGATTTCATATATATATATATATATATAATGTATATATATATGTGTGTGTGTGTGTGTGTGTGTATATATATATATATATATTTTCACACACACACATATACATACATATATATATATATATAAAATCATATAATATACTGTGTGTATATATATATATATATGTAAGGTGTGTGTGTGTGTGTGTGTGTGTAAGATATATATATATATATATATATGATTTTTATATATATATATATATATATATATACACATACATACATTATATATATTTGTATATATATATATATATATATATATATATATATAATATATAAATAAATATATATATATATATACACACAGTATATTATATGATTTTATATATATATATATGTATGTATATGTGTGTGTGTGAAAATATATATATATATATATACACACACACACACATATATATATACATTATATATATATATATATATATATATATATATATTATATATATATATATATATGATTTTTTTAATATATATATTATATATATATACACACACATACATACATTATATGTATATATATATAGATATATAGATATTATAGAGATATATATATATATATATATGATTTATATATATATATATACATACATACATTATATGTATGTATATGTGTGTGGGTGTGTATATATATAATATGATTTTATATATATATATATATACAGATATATATGATTTTATATATAAATATTATACATAAATATATATTTTATATATGTGGGTATATATATATATATGCATATGTATGTATATGTATGTGGGTATATATATATATATATATATGTATGTGAATATATATATATATATATATATATATATATTATATATACATTATATATATATATATATATATATATATATATATATGATTTTATATATATATATAGCATTTTATTATATATATATATATATATATATATATATATATATGATTTTATATATATATATACATACATTTATTATATGCATATATATATATATATAGACACACAGATATAGATATATATATATAAATAATAAATACATATACACAAAAAAAAAACACATATACAGGTATATATTTATATATGTATATACAGTGCCTTGAAAAAGTGTTTATACCCCTTGAAATGTTATAACCAAAAATGTATTTTATTGGGATTTTATGTGATGGACCAACACAAAGTGGCACATTGTGAAGTGGAAGGGAAATGATAAATGGTTTTCAACATTTTTTACAAATAAATATGTGAAAAGTGTTAAGTAGAGTCCACCTGTGTGTAATTTAATCTCAGTACGAATGCAGCTGTTCTGTGAAGCCCTCAGAGGTTTGTGAGAGAACCTTAGAGAACACATAGCTCCCAACCGTCCCTGATTTGGAGGGACTGTCTGATTTGGAGCAATGTCCCTCTGTCTCTCTGTCCCTCATTTTGGTCATATAGTTGTATATAAAATGCACTTTTTTTATCTTTCAAAAGGTGCTAAACCTTTCATCTGATTTCTAAATTGCTGCATTTGTAAATATCAAAAGCCAATATAAAAGGAATAGTAGTGGTAAAAAAAAAAAGCACTTGTGGGTTTAACTAATCCTAAGGTTAATTGTCCTTTAAGGGGGCGTGGCGGGGGGGGGGGGGCGTGTCCAATGCCTACATGTTTTTGCTAGTACCCTGTTTCCCCCAAAAATAAGACCTAGCGTGATTGTCGGTGATGGCTGCAATATAAGCCCTACCCCCCAAATAAGCCCTAGTTGAAGACCTTGTAGGTCTTATTTTCAGGGTAGGGCTTATTTTCGGGGAAACAGGCTAGGGCTTATTTGGGGGTAGGGCTTATATTGCATCACTGACAATCACGCTAGGTCTTATTTTTGGGGAAACAGGGTAGGTGTCCCTCAATCCCATCTCAAAAAGTTGGGAGGTGTGGTGAACAAACAGCATCATGAGGCCAAGGAACACACCAGACAGGTCAGGGATAACGTTGTGGAGAAGTATAAAGCAGGGTTAGGTTATAAAAAAATCTTCCAAGCTTTGATCATCTCACGGAGCTCTGTTCAATCCATCATCCGAAAATGGAAAGAGTATGGCACAACTGCAAACTGACCAAGACATGGCCGTCCACTTAAACTGACCTGGCCGGGCAAGGAGAGCATTCATCAGAGAAGAGTCAAGAGGTCCATGGGAACTCTGGAGGAGCTGCAGAGATCCACAGCTCAGGTGGGTGTTTTTTTTCTTTGTTTTTTTTATTATTATTTATGTATTTATTTATTTATTTTCAACAGATATAATGAAAAATGTTTGTATCTAATGGAAAAAAATTGCAAATAAGAGAATTTTATTGGTAGGGTTATATATGGCTTGTTAACTTTTACCTTTACAACCCCCTTTACAAAACATTTCCTGATTTTTGATGGACCCGTTACTGGAGGACATGTTTTTGTATCTGCCGGAATTTAATTATTTTTGGCAGCCCACCAATCAATCCGGAGAACATACACTCTCCGTCAATGAGAAGAGAGGCAACATATGGGGGTAGCAGTAAACTGACAGTTGGTTGCCTGCGACAGTTCTCACATATGCATATGATGGGGGAGGGGACATTCTGGTTAAACTTTTCAAAAGCAGCCTTCCCCCGACCCCCGAGTCACTTTTTTTCGTTTTTGCCCGTGTATTGCTCTATGACACTGTGACGAAATGCTCCCACACTCCTCTTGAGTGCGTTCGTCATATACCACTTCCTCCCAGTCTGAATATAGATCTCAGATATTCCAACCGCTCCCAAGCACCAAACGAGACGAAACTTGCTTAATGCTAGCATGGACTGATTTATTAGAACCAAAATGACAGTATTTATAATAAAGTAGAAGAGGAGACCCCCCCCCCCCCCTCCTGCTCATATTACTCTAACAATACAACTGTAACAAATTAACATAACTAATTAACTAATCCCTTTAAGCAGCCGATGTGAATCAGGATTTCACTACAGGTCAGACTTGTTGTCACCGAGCTTCACACATGTTAAGCCCCATACACACGGTCGGACAATCCGCGGACCAGGTCCGTCGGACCATGTCCGTCATACTTTGTCTGATGTTGGTTTTGCGTACACACGGTCGGACAAAGTTGTCGGAAAATCCGATCATTTTGAACGTGGTGACGTTTGTTGCCTACGACGGGACTACGTAGAGGCTAGTAGCCAATAGCTTTGGTCTTGTAATGTGATCTGAGCATGCGTAGCACTTTGTCCGGTCGGTCAACCGTACACACGATCGGGTTTGGTGTGATCGGACCGGGTTGACGGCAAATCTTTCCAGCAGGAGATAAGACTTTGTCCGTTGGACAAACCGACGAACACTGTCCGATGGTGCATACACATGGTCTGATTTTTCAACAACCTTGTCCGATCGGACAGAATCCATGAAAAAGTCCGACCGTGTGTATGGGGCTTTAGATGCTAATATCATCAACTCCAGCCTGTCTGTTGTGTTGTATAATGCAAATGAGGCTAATCTGTCTTGACACAGATTCTAAAGAGTATTTCAAATCCAGGGCCCATAATCGGTTGGCAGGAGGCTCGCATTTAGTCCTCTCAAAAAGCCTGTGTCCCGGCTAGGTCTGTCACAGACACCCAATTACAAAAAATCTTTAACCCCCTATACCAGGGGTCTTGAAACTTTCTAAACAAAGGGCCAGTTTATTGTCCTTCAGAGTTTAGGAGGGCCGGACTGTGGCCAGTGGGAGTAGAAAATAGGCATGTGCCCTGCCAACAAAATTATTTCGTTTTTAGTTTTCATTTTTTTCTCTTTTTGATTTTCGGGTCATTTTTTAAAAATTTTTTAAATCTTTTTATTGGCGATTTTTGGGTCATTTATTTATGATCGAAATTTGTTATTTTGAATAAATTTGGAAAAATTTTAATTCGTTCCATTCCATTCGTTTAGATGTGTTATTCGTTATTTCGATAATTCGTAAAAAAAAATTTAATTAGAAAATTAAAAAATCCAAAAAACGAACAAACTAATAATAAGTAACTATTAAATTATAGGTATTGGAATTTCCTTTCAAATTTGGCTGTTAGTGAACGAATACGAATTTATCCGAAGTTACAAATTATCCGAAATAACGAATGCCGTATCTAAACGAATGGAATGGAACAAACTGATAATAATAAAACGTTTTTTTTTATTATTATTTATTATTATTAATTTGTTACGTTCCATTCGTTTAGATGCGGTATTCGTTATTTCCATAATTTTTGAAAAAAATTAGAAAATTCAAAAATTCTAAATAAAAACGAACAAACTAATAATAACTAACTATTAAATTATAGGTATTGGAATTTCCTTTCAAATTTGTCTGTTAGTGAACGAATAGGAATTTATCCGAAGTTACAAATGATCCAAAATAACGAATGCCGTATCTAAACGAATGGAATGGAACAAACTAATAATAATAATAAAATGTTTTTTTTAAATTATTATTTTTAACCCTTTCATGACTAAGCCTATTTCTGACATTTGGTGTTTACAAGTTAAAATCCGTATTTTTTGGTAGAAAATTACTCAGAACCCCCAAACATTATATATATTCTTTTAGCAAAGAATCTAGGGAATAAAATGGCGGTAGTTGCAATATTTTATGTCACACGGTATTTGTGCAGCGGTGTCTTAAACGCAATTTTTTGGGAAAAGGGACACTTTCATGAATTTACAAAAAACAAAACAGTATAGTTATCCCAATTTTTTGTATAATGTGAAAGATGATGTTACGCCGAGTAAATATATACCAAACATGTCACGCCTTTATAATTGCACGCACTCGTGGAATGGCGACAAACTTTGGTACCTAAAAATCTCCATAGGCGATGCTTAATTTTTTTTTTTACGGCTACCAGGTTACAGTTACAGAGGAGGTCTGATGCTAGAATTATTGCTCTCACTCTGACTATCGCAGGGATACCTCACATATGTGATTTAAACACCGTTTACATATGCGGGGACTTCCGTATGCATTTTCTTTGCTGCGCGAGCTCGCGGTGACGGGGGGGGGGGTTTAAAAAAAATGTTTTCTTAATTTTTTATTTTTTTTATATTATGAAATTGTGTTTTTTTTTATTTTATCACTTTTATTGCTCTCACAAGGAATGTAAACCTCCCTTGTGACAGTAATAGGTGGTGACAGGTCCTCTTTATGGAGAAATCGGGGGGTCTAAAAGACCCCAAATCCCTCCTTTGCACTTCAAAGTATTCAGATCACCGAAAACTGTGTATCTGAATACTGTATATTTTTTAAAAACCGGCGCCATTGGCAGCTGAGTAAACAGGAAGTGACGTTGTGACGTTGCTTCCGTGTTTACATCCAGGAGACTGGAACAAAGGCGTTTTCGGATTCGTTCCAGTCTGTCACTAGCCGCCGGAAGCGGCGGATCGTCGATTGGCCCTCCCGTGCTACCGGGAGGACCCGAAAGAGCGGCGGGAGTTGGGGACGTCCCCTCCCGCTACTCCGGGATAACAACCGAGCGGCTTTTAGCTGATCGCCAGTACCGGGATGATGCCTGCAGCTGCGGGCATCATCCCGGTATAACCCCCGAAAGCCGAGTATGCATATCTGCGTACACGCTCGGCGGGAAGGGGTTAATTTGTTAAGTTCCATTAGTTTAGATGTGGTATTTGCTATTTCGATAATTCGTAAAAATTAGAAAATTAGAAAATTCAAAATTAAAAATAAAGACTAACAAACTAATAATAAACTAACTAATAAATTATAGGTATTTGAATTTCCTTTCAAATTTGGCTGTTAGTAAACGTAAGGGACACGAATTTATCCGAAATTACAAATTATCCAAATTAACCAATGCTATATCTAAACGAATGGAATGTAACAAAACGTTTTTTATTATTATTAATTAATATTAATTTGTTACGTTCAATTAGTTTAGATGCAGTATTCGTTATTTCGATAATTTTTGAAAAAATTCGAAAATGTGAAAATTCAAAAATCCAAAATAAAAACTAACAAACTAATAATAAACTAACTAATAAATTATAGGTAGTGGAATTTCCTTTCAAATTTGGCTGTTAGGAATACGAATTTATCCGAAATGACAAATTATCCAAATTAACGAATGCCGCATCTAAACGAATGAAATGTAACAAACTAATAATAAAACGTTTTTTATTATTATTTATTATTATTAATTTGTTATGTTCCATTTGTTTACATGCGGTATTTGTTATTTGGATAATTTTTGAAAAAATTATAAAATTCGAAAATTCAAAAATCCAAAATAAAAAGGAACAAACGAATAATATCTAACTATTAAATTATAGGTAGTGGAATTTCCTTTCAAATTTGGCTGTTAGTGAACGTAAGAAATACAAATTTATCCAAAATTACAAATTATCCGAATTAACGAATGCTGTATCTAAACGAATGAAATGTAACAAACTAATAATAAAATGTTTTTATTATTATTTATTATTATTAATTTGTTACGTTCCATTGGTTTAGATGTGGTATTCGTTATTTCGATAATTCGTAAAAATTTGAAAATAAAAAAATCCAAAATAAAAACTTACAGACTAACTAACTATTAAATTATAGGTACTGGAATTTTCTTTCAAATTTGGCTGTTAGTGAACGTAAGGAATACGGATTTATCCGAAATGACAAATTATCAGAAATAACGAATGAAATGTAACAAACTAATAACGTTTTTTATTATTATTTATTATTATTAATTTATTATGTTCCATTTGTTTAGATGCGGCATTCATGGCAGAATCAACAGGGATTTTTTTTTTTTTTTTTTTTATGAAATCTGTGGAATTATAAATATTGAAAACTTACATTAGCATGTTAAAGCTTCTATGAGATTTTAGAGATTTGGTTCGCTCTGCGTTATGTCTCTTTTACCATCCCTGGCAAATATTTCCAATCGGCGCACCATTCCTGGCACTGCGTCTTGAGCTGTCACACCGCTGCCGGGCTGGCTGCTGCAAATAATTCAATCTAACGTCCTAATGGAAAGGATGTTTAATAGCCCAGAAAGTAATATTCCCTGCGGGGGAAGACGCACCGAAACGTAGACGGTGAGAATTAAACCACGAGAAACAGAAAGGACGCGGCAACGGAGCAGAAATATGAGAGGCTTCTGTCGAAAAAAGAAGGAATTCTGTAATGATGAATAAAATACATACATATATATATATATATATAAAAATATATATATAATATTGTTATATTAATAATATATAATATATTGTATAATAATTATTATATTTAATATTATTATTTTTGATGTATATGTATATATGTACAGTATCTCACAAAAGTGAGTACACCCCTCACATTTTTGTAAATCTTTTCTTCTATCTTTTCATGTGACAACACTGAAGAAATGACACTTGTCTACAATGTAAAGTAGTGAGTGTACAGCTTGTATAACAGTGTAAATTTGCTGTCCCCTCAAAATAACTCAACACACAGCCATTAACGTCTAAACCGCTGGCAACAAAAGTCAGTACACCCCTAAGTGAAAATGTCCAAATTTAGCCCAAAGTGTCAATATTTTGTGTGGCCGCCATTATTTTCCAGCACTGCCTTAACCCTCTTGGGCATGGAGGTCACCAGAGCTTCACGGGTTGCCACTGGAGTCCTCTTCCCCTCCTCCATGATGACATCACAGAGCTGGTGGATGTTAGAGACCTTGCGCTCCTCCACCTTCCGTTTGAGGATGCCCTACAGATGCTCAATAGGGTTTAGGTCTGGAGAGATGCTTGGTCAGTCCATCACCTTTACCCTCAGCTTCTTTAGCAAGGCAGTAGTCATCTTGGAGGTGTGTTTGGGGTGGTTATCATGTTGGAATACTGCCCTGCGGCCCTGTCTCTGAAGGGAGGGGATCATGCTCTGCTTCAGTCAGTCACAGTACATGTTGGCATTCATGGTTCCCTCAATGATCTGTAGATCCCCAGTGCCGGCAGCACTCATGCAGCCCCAGACCATGACACTCCCACCACCATGCTTGTCTGTAGGCAAGACACACTTGTCTTTGTCCTCCTCACCTGGTTGCCCCCACACACGCCTGACACCATCTGACACCAAATAAGTTTATCTTGGTCTCATCAGAACACAGGACATGGTTCCAGTAATCCATATCCTTAGTCTGCTTGTCTTCAGCAAACTGTTTGCGGGCTTTCTTGTGCATCATCTTCAGAAGAGGCTTCCTTCTGGGACGACAGCCATGCAGACCAATTTGATGCAGTGTGCGGCGTATGGTCTGAGCACTGACAGGCTGACCGATAACCCCTACAACCTCTGCAGCAATGCTGGCAGCACTCATACGTCTATTTCCCAAAGACAACCTCTGGATATGACGCTGAGCATGTGACCTCAACTTCTTTGGTGGACCATGGCGAGGCCTGTTCTGAGTGGAACCTGTCCTGTTATACCGCTGTATGGTCTTGGCCACCGTGCTGCAGCTCAGTTTCAGGGTCTTGGCAATCTTCTTATAGCCTAGGCCATCTTTATGTAGAGCAACAATTCTTTTTTTAAGATCCTCAGAGAGTTCTTTGCCATGAGGTGCCATGTTGAACTTCCAGTGACCAGTATGAGAGAGTGAGAGCGATAACACCAAATTTAACACACCTGCTCCCCATTCACACCTGAGACCTTGTAACATTATTGAGTCACATGACATCAGGAGGGAAAATGGCTAATTGGACCCAATTTGGACATTTTCCCTTAGGGGTGTACTCACTTTTGTTGCCAGCGGTTTAGACATTAATGGCTGTGTGTTGAGTTATTTTGAGCGGACGGCAAATTGACACAGTTATACAAGCTGTACACTCACTACTTTACATTGTAGACAAGTGTCATTTCTTCAGTGTTGTCACATGGAAAGATAGAAGAAAAGATTTACAAAAATGTGAGGGGTGTACTTACTTTTGTGAGATACTGTATATATATATATATATATATATATATATATTCATTATATATATTTCTGTCCATCCAGTCCTGATATTTACACAGCTCTGCCACCCAGCAAAGTGCTTTTTGGCAGGACTGAAGACCTGACTTTCTTTATGCTGCAGGTTTGGCAACACTTTATCTGCAGCCCTCTCTTCTCTACAGCAGTTACAAATTACAGAATTAATAAAGCTTGTTTGAGCTTTTAGAAAGGGGGGGGCTGAAGTTTCACCCTGCAGAGCTCAATGAGAGCTGATTGGAGGGAAGGGACACACCCCCCTTCACACAGCTCACAGGAACAGAGCTGGGGCTGTCTATCACAGGCTGTGTGCTGGAGATCCCTCCCCTGTCACCATTTTTCTCTTGGTGTCAGAAAAAGTGACTCATGCTGATAGCAGAGGAAGGAGGCAGCAGACAGAAATGACACTTAGTGCTCCGCATTGGGACAAGTACACTTTATAGAGGGATGTGCTTTATTCAGATTTAATTTCTGAGGTTTACAACCACTTTAAACTCGTCTCTTTGGCACTCTGCTCTTTTCTCCTGTCAGCATGGCCCAACACAACTGATTAGCTTCTTGTGTTGCTGCTTCCTTTCCCAGTCAAAGCTCTGCTGTACAGGGGGGTGCTTACATTTAAAAATAATATATTTAATGCTGAACTCTGGACTCTAAATCCCTTCCTCATGTGGATTCTCCTTGCATCTTGGTGAGCCTTATGTATTTCTTTTAGATCTGTGCAGTAATCCAGTGTGAGACTTCCTGTAATAAAGACCGCTCACTGCTGCTCTCTCTCCTTGTGCTGGACAACTGGTCTTGACTCCGCCCCCTCCTGTATTTTTCTGAAGGCAGCCTGCAGTGGGTGGAGCCTGCTTGGTCCTCCCACAGCTCTGCTCTCTCTCTTGTTCAGGGTGACTGGTCTTGTCTCCGCCCCTCCTGTAGTTTTCTGCAGGCAGCTTGCAGTGGGTGGGGCCTGTTTGGCCCCTCCCACAGCTCTGCTCTCTCTCCTTGTGCAGGGTGACTGGTATTGTCTCCGCCCTCTCCTGTAGTTTTCTGTAGTGGGTGGAGCCTGCTTGGTCCTCCCACGGCTCTGCTCTCTCTCCTTGTGCAGGGTGACTGGTCTTGTCTCCGCCCCTCCTGTATTTTTCTGCAGGCAGCCTGCAGTGGGTGGGGCCTGCTGGGCCCCTCCCACAGCTCTGCTCTCTCTCCTTGTGCAGGGTGACTGGTCTTGTCTCCGCCCTCTCCTGTAGTTTTCTGTAGTGGGTGGAGCCTGCTGGGCCCCTCCCACGGCTCTGCTCTCTCTCCTTGTGCAGGGTGACTGGTCTTGTCTCCGCCCCTCCTGTATTTTTCTGCAGGCAGCCTGCAGTGGGTGGAGCCTGCTGGGCCCCTCCCACAGCTCTGCTCTCTCTCCTTGTGCGGGGTGACTGGTATTGTCTCCGCCCTCTCCTGTAGTTTTCTGTAGTGGGTGGAGCCTGCTTGGTCCTCCCACAGCTCTGCTCTCTCTCCTTGTACAGGGTGACTGGTCTTGTCTCTGCCCCCTCCTGTCGTTTTCAGTAGCGGTTGGAGCTTGCTGAGCCCCTTGCACAGCCGGCTCTCTGCACAGACTATGTACAGCACAGTGATGATGTCACTGCTACTTTTACAAGGTAATATCTGAGTTTGCAAAGGCAATTGGTGCTCGCAGAGTGGAATTCTATCTATTTTGGCTAATGAGAAATATATCTAAATTAACATTTTTGTGCCCAGAGTTCAGCTTTAATAATGTATTGCTGATTATAGAGTTGCAATCATTTGTATTTTTTATATCTGCCTGGAGTTCAGCTCTAAGGGTTCATTCACACCTCTAGTTCCTGTCTTTAAATATTGAGACTTGTAGCCAATTCCTTCCCAGCCTAATTCCTTTACAGCCACCAATGGCAGCGGACCGCAGTCATGCAGATACAAAGTCCAACGAGCTGCAGAAATGCCACCGGCTCAAATGACAGGTCCACTTAATCGAGGAAGGGGGAGCCCCTGGTGTTCGTAATGAATGCAATTCTTGAAGTAGGACTACAATCATTTATTGAGAGTATAAAAAAAAATGCAAATTGTGCCAACGCGTTTCAGGGTAGTTGCCCCCCATCTTCTTCAGAGCTGTTGGTATGTGCTGATGGGGAAAGCTGGGCTTTGTAGTAGTACCTACATTTCGTGCAGCCTCTGCATCAATACAATCGGGCACTCTGCCACTGCAAGAAATTTAGGTATAAGACCCCTTTCACACTGGGGCGTATTTCAGGCGTTTTCAGGAGCTTTAGCGTTAAAAAAAGCGCCTGTAAAGCGCCTAAATGAAGCCTCAAATGCAATCCCAATGTGAAAGGCCGAGTGCTTTCACACTGAGACCCCTTTCACACTCTGGCGTTTTTCAGGCTCTTTAGTGTGAAAAAAGCGCCTGAAAGAAGCCGCAACTGCAATCCCAATGTGAAAGCCCGAGTGCTTTCACACCGAGGCGCTGCGCTGGCAGGGCGTCAAAAAAAAGTCCTGCAAGCAGCTTCTTTGCAGCGCTTTTGAGCGCCTCCTTCCGGTGGAAATCAATGGGAAGCGCCTGAAAAACGCCTGAAAAGCAATTGTAGCAGCAGCGCTTTGTGGGCGCTTTTAACCCTTTTTTGGCCACTAGCAGCGGTTAAAAGCGCCCCACTAGCGCTCGAAAAATGCTGGTAAAGCGCCACTAGTACAAGCGGCGCTTTGCCAGCGTTTTTCGGGCGCTGGCAGTGTGAAAGGGCTCTTAAAGCACTCGGGTTTTCACATTGGAATTGCAGATGAGGCTTCTTTCAAGCGTTTTACAGGTGCTTTTTTTACCGCTAAAGTGCCTGAAAAACGCCTGAAAAAACGCCCCAGTGTGAAAGAGGTCTAACTGCGGATCCTACATTGCTCCATAAGCCTTAAAAAAGGGTGGAGTCAATTCCCCTGAAACGCGTTGGCTCAATTTGGATGTACTGTCTATAAATGATTGTAATCCCACATCAAAAGTTGCATTCATTCCAGACTCCGGGCGCTCCTTCCTCCTCATTCACTCCTCACTCCTCCCTCCTCATTCACTTCTCCCTCCTCATTCAAGCACTTCCCACTGAAAAAAATGGATCTATTGGACCAAAAAGGCAGCAGCCCAAACCCACTAAGGGGGGGGGGGGGGTCCATCACCACCACGCACTGTTGGGATCAACCCAGGGGCAGACTGACCATTCGGACACTCGGGCACTGCCCGAGGGCCCTGGGCCACTGGGGGGCCCCATCAGGGTTGCCAGCCTCAGTAAAACCAGGGACAGTATGTAAAAATCTGTGTTTTTTTTTCACCTTTTGGTCTAAAAATCCAGAGATTATAGCTGCCCCACCTCTCCAGTACCTTCTCAGCCAATAGAAACATGTCTGTGTATACTGTGTGATTGTATACTGTGCGTGTGTATACTGTGTGGCCCCATAGTCTCTGATTGCCTGGGGGCCCCATAATCTCCTATTGCCCGGGGGCCCCCATGAGTTGTCAGTGCGCCCCTGGGGGTACCCATTGGAAGTGATCCCTACCTTACTTTTCCAGGAACCACCTACTAACTACTAGTGATCAATTAACTTAGTCCAGAGCGGTCTCTAGCTCGATCTTGGTCCACTTGATGGTCATGGCTGTGCTTTTCGCTCAGGGTCATAGGAATCGTCAGCGGTTCTTCATGGGAAGCGGGGGGTTAACTTAAAAGCTCAGCACTCATTAATAATGCAGATGTGCTGAGTCGGTGCTTTCTAGCTCAGCGGAAGCAATACTAGAGGGCAATCAAGAACATTAACCCGTTCCGACCGAGGGGGCCGGGGCCGGAGCGGTGACTAAAAGCCGTGGTGTTACATTGGATGAGCCTGGTCAGGTCCCTGAGGAGAACCCCGTGCCAACTTTTCACCATATCATTCTTAAAGCTACCCATGAGCAGTGGATGTCAAAAGGTCGATCTATGGGCTTACCAAAACAAGCTGGTTGCTGCTGGGAAGAATACGTGATTGGAAGGGTTTGAGAACTGCCTTCGATGGCGATTGTTTAGGCCTTTATAAGCTGACACCATCCTACTCCCCACTCCCTACTCCACTCCAGACATGCAATATGACTACACAAGTTTATAGAGCGTCCACCAGGAGAAGGCTTGCCCTCAAAGGTTTTTTTTGGCTTCTGCCATGTAAGATCATCCTCTCAAATCCATGGGCAGCCCAAGTAGGTCCTCTAAAGTGATAATTCGTGGTCCGGCCTTTTCCCTAATACACTACGTATATGACCACGGGCTTATGGACACAGGACCCGGCCCTAGAAACACCTGAACCCCATCATTTGGAGTCCATTAAATCATCCTAGTGGCCAACCTGTGGACCTTTGGCACTTCTTGTGAGTCTCCCAGGGGCCCTTGTAGCATTTACCTAGGTGTTTATTCTTCAGGCTGGCTTCTAGTAGTTAATTGGTATGTCTGCAAACTCTGACCATCTACTGTGATATGTCTGTAGTCTCTGACCATCTCCTGTGGTATGTCTGCAGTCTCTGACCATCTCCTGTGGTATGTCTGCAGTCTCTGACCATCTCCTGTACCATGTCTGCAGTCTCTGACCATCTCCTGTGGTATGTCTGCAGTCTCTGACCATCTCCTGTGGTATGTCTGCAGTCACTGACCATCTACTGTGATATGTCTGCAGTCTCTGACCATCTCCTGTACCATATCTGCAGTCGCTGACCATCTCCTGTGGTATGTCTGCAGTCTCTGATCATCTCCTGTATCATGTCTGCAGTCTCTGATCATCTCCTGTGGTATGTCTGCAGTCTCTGATCATCTCCTGTATCATGTCTGCAGTCTCTGATCATCTCCTGTATCATGTCTGCAGTCTCTGACCATCTCCTGTATCATGTCTGCAGTCTCTGACCATCTCCTGTGGTATGTCTGCAGTCTCTGATCATCTCCTGTATCATGTCTGCAGTCTCTGATCATCTCCTGTATCATGTCTGCAGTCTCTGACCATCTTCTGTATCATGTCTGCAGACTCTGGCCTTCTCCTGTATCATGTCTGCAGTCTCTGACCATCTCTTGTACCATGTCTGCAGTCTCTGGCCTTCTCCTGTATCATGTTTGCAGTCTCTGACCATTTTCTTTATCATGTCTGCAGTCTCTGACTATCTCCTGTAGTATGTCTGCAGTCTCTGACCATCTCCTGTATCATGTCTCCAGTCTCTGAACATCTCCTGTAGTATGTCTGCAGTCTCTGAACATCTCCTGTAGTATGTCTGCAGTCTCTGACCATCTATTGTATCATGTCTGCAGTCTCTGACCATCTATTGTATCATGCCTGCAGTCTCTGACCATCTCCTGTAGTATGTCTGCAGTCTCTGAACATCTCCTGTAGTATGTCTGCAGTCTCTGAACATCTCCTGTATCATGTCTGCAGTCTCTGATCATCTCCTGTATCATGTCTGCAGTCTCTGACCATCTCCTGTATCATGTCTGCAGTCTCTGACCATCTCCTGTCGTATGTCTGCAGTCTCTGATCATCTCCTGTATCATGTCTGCAGTCTCTGATCATCTCCTGTATCATGTCTGCAGTCTCTGACCATCTTCTGTATCATGTCTGGAGACTCTGGCCTTCTCCTGTATCATGTCTGCAGTCTCTGACCATCTTCTGTATCATGTCTGCAGTCTCTGGCCTTCTCCTGTATCATGTTTGCAGTCTCTGACCATTTCCTGTATCATGTCTGCAGTCTCTGACTATCTCCTGTGGTATGTCTGCAGTCTCTGACCATCTCCTGTATCATGTCTCCAGTCTCTGAACATCTCCTGTAGTATGTCTGCAGTCACTGAACATCTCCTGTATCATGTCTGCAGTCTCTGACCATCTATTGTATCATGTCTGCAGTCTCTGACCATCTCCTGTTACACGATTTAGCCCAGGTTCACATTAACAGCGGGAATGAAATTGTGCGAGTTCAGCTGAACCCAATTTCATTCCCGCATGTCAGTCCCGACTTCGGGGGGCAATTTCAGAGACATCTATGCGGGTTGCTGCACAGATGTCAATGGAAATCGCACCCGAAGTCGCCAATAGTAGTACACACTACTCTTTGGGACTCGGTGCGGCTCCGCAAATGCGGCGTCGCACCGATTCGGACGGTGCCGATCCCGCTGATTTGACATGTCAAATCGCATGCCAAATCGCTCCAATGTGAACCAGGGCTTACAGCTTTCAGTAGCAGTATATTCCATTAATATTATGTGCAGCCCTTTAAAAATGTCAGGGGACACACCTGAGGCCCGCTATACCAAGAACATTGACCCCAAACTGATATAGTCTATTATTGGAGAATGCACAAATGAAGTTTTAATGGGGGTTTCACTTTTTCCTCGCTTCTCTATATTTTCATAAGGGCATTTCATAAGGAAATCTGCAGGTACTCCCCCTAGTGGCTGCTCAGTGAATATCATTTTATTTAGCGCTTTCTGCAAAAGCCTGCAAAGGCATCCTTCCTTCCTTCCTGTTCTAATTTTGAGGCTGATGCCCCGAAAGTTCTGACTACATCCGTCTATGTGCACTAAGCCGTATTCATCCTGTGTGGCCAGCTTCAGTGCTGAACCACTACCTATAAAATAAACATGAATATCCTCCTCCTCGTGCATATACGTAAGAAGTGCGAATGATCCTTATTAATGAGTAATTCGTGATTAATAAAATATTCATAATCTGAATTAATGGAGGATAATATTGGTTTAAGTTTCCTTCTATTGTAAAAAACACATGAATTAGCGATGGCTTTATTTTTTATGCTTACAGAGCCTTTTGTTGTCATTGGCTAAAGTGTAAAAAAAAATCCCATAATGTGTATTCATTAAAGATTAATATAGGAACCAATAGGGATGTTGGTTTTATATTGCCTAAACTTCTACTTTAATTTTTGCACAATACTTGCAATCCTCGCCAATGTTCATATAGGTCGGAGCTTCCAGGTACGTAATCTATCATTTCCAAACATATGAAGCTGAATGTCGCAAGAAAAATTTAAATAATTCACCACTATAACGTACCCGGGATATATTACACTGGCAAGTTATTTGCATGTGTTTGGACATTCAATTTCATGTGTCTGGAAATCATTGATCACGTACCTGGAAGCTCCCAACTATTTGAACATCAGCGGTAATTCCACGTATTCTGCAAAAATGACCTTCTCCATATATCACCGCAGCAGTGGCGTCACTAGGGGGGGGGTGGTTTTTGGGGCTATAGCCCCGAATCTGGGGTCCATAGCCCAGAGTCTCTGCAGGGGTCCCCAAGGGGAGGGGAGGCTCTCTGGGGCCCATGATGTAAGTGGGGGGCTCTCTGGGGACCCTGATTTAAGGGGTAGGCTTTTTGGGGACCCTAATGTAAGGGGGGCTCTCTGGGAACCCATGATATAAGTGGGGGGCTCTCTGGGGACCCTGTTTTTAAGGGGGAGGCTCTCTGGGGACCCTAATGTAAGGGGGGCTCCCTGGGAACCCATGATGTAAGTGGGGGGCTCTCTGGGGACCCTGTTTTTAAGGGGGAGGCTCTCTGGGGACCCTAATGTAAGGGGGGCTCTCTGGGAACCCTGATGTAAGAGGGGCTTTCTGGGGACCCTGATGTGGGGTTCCCAGAGAGGGGGGATATATACATACACTTACGTATATTACTGTATATACATGTGTATGCCCACCCAAGCGTATGACTTTCTTTACTATGCTGCTATGGGCTCTAGCCCCAGATCTTTTGTAGACCTAGCAACGCCCCTGAAACCGCAGGTTACATTTTGGAATATTTTCTCATTGTCTATCTGCAGAGTGTATACTTGTTCACTTTCTGAACATGAATCTATGTCAAGGGTCTCCAAACTATGGCCCACGGGCCACATCTGGCCCACAATAAGATTCACTCTGGTCAGCGGAGTATCCTCAATGTGCATAAACTTAGAATTAAGTTCAGCAGAGGCTGCCTGTTGTCCCCGATTCAACCCCCCCCAACCGCCCCCCCCGGGCTCTGTAAGGGGGGTCTCTGAAGAGGACCCTGATGTAAGAGGGCTACACTGATGTGAGGGGAACTATGATGGGGCTCTGATGCAAGGAAGAACACTATGATTGGGACCCTGAGGTAAGGGGGGACTTTACGGGGGACCATCATGTTGGGGGGGCTCTGATGTAAGGGGGGACTCTAATAGGGACAATGACATAAGTGGGGACCCTGATGAAGGGAGGGACTTTGATGGGGACTCTGATGTAAAAGGCACTCACTCTGATAGGGACCCTGACATAAGTGGGGTGAAACAAGCAGGCAAGTGTATACATGCCGGACCAGCCAGCGTGTGTATGGATGGCGTCACTGAAGCCCTGGGCAAAAGCATGGTGTTCGGAAAGGGAAAGCCGCTGTGCATGGCGGCTTTCCCTTGGGAGCACCATGCTTTCTCCTAGAGCTTCAGTGACGCCATCCACACACGCCGGCTGGTCCGGCATGGATACACTTGCCTGCTTGTTCCACCTTGCGACTATGATGGTTGGCGCCTTCCCACGGATCTCCCTGTCTAGGACACAGTGATCTATCAGTGCCCGAACCAGCCCACAGTCAGCGCGGTAATGTTGCAACTAAATGTTCAATGGATTATGTACTGTTTTTATCATTTTGTGAATAAAACGCCAGCAAGTTTACTAGGCATACATTGTGGATTATTGCAGCCACCGTTTACTATTGATCATCTCAGCCCCTGAGCTGTCAGTGAGTAGAAATATAGGGGTCTGATAATGTTAGATATATATATATGTATAAAGCGACTGTCACTCTAAGAATTTATAATATGCTTGATTTGTTTACTTTCCCTAGATGTTCTCCTTTTTCTTTGTTTCAATTCCTGGTAAATCGAAACTGTTGGATATGTGACGACACAAACTACTGATAAGAACCCAGAAAGCTGTTCAAAATAGTCTGAACTGACCAGATACTGCTGAAATCTATTTTTTTTTTTGCCAGTCACATGATGTAACCACCCATTTAAAGAGGAAGTAAACCCTGATGGGTTTACTTCCTCTTTGTTTCCCTGCAAAGGTAAAGCATAATGGACTACTATGCATCGCATAGTAGTCCATTCTGTGTCACTTACCTGACACAGGAGCCAGCGAAGTCACCGCTGTCCCCTTGTGTACGGAGCCTCCATCTTCTTGGTGGGTCTCGCTGCTCCGGCGCCATCATTCGACTGAGCCGCGATGACGTCACTCCCGCGCAACCGCGTAGGTTTAGGAGATATTTTTTTGAACCTACAGCTAAGCCTTAATCTAGGCTTGTAGGTCAAAGTGGTTTGTAAGGGTTAATTACAACCACTTTAACCTCCATCTAAAACAAAAAGCAAGTCACCGTGGCCTTCATTTGACTCAAAGTCCACATAAACTACAACTAAGATGGTTAGGCATTATTATGCCAGAAAAAAAAATTAAAAAAATAAAAAACACAACAGAGATCATTTCAGAAGATTTTTAATAAATATTAGCGATGGACACACGTTCACACACAGTGTCTTCAAGTCTATCTAAAACCTGCACTGCCAGTGGCTACAAAATAGGCTGGATTGTATTGTCAATGGAAAATATATTATCACAAAGTGCTTCTTACAGAGAACCTGTCCAATAGATACTGTGTATATATATATATATATATATATATATATATATATATATATATATATATATATATATATATATATATATATATATATATATAATGGAGGAGGTAGCTATTTCATGAGCCAACCCAGAATTCAGCCAGTCTGGAGCAATTGCCACCATTGCCATGACGCAAACTCCCAGTCAATATACAACATGGCTGAAGTTTGATGACAAGTGCCCTTTACAAGGAGAGATGAAGAATAACAAAAAAAATACATTTAGTTAATAGTAGCATCCTTCAGAATGTTTCCCCTTATAAAGAATGAGATGGTTCGTTGGGTGGTGCAGAGAAAGACAGTGGGGTTATTTACTAACTGGAGCATGCAAAATCTGGTGCAGCTCTGCATAGAAACAATCAGCTTCCAGGTTTTATTGTCAAAGCTTAATTGAAGAAGCTGAACTTAGAAGCCGATTGGCTACCATGCACAGCTGCACCAGAGTGCTCCCGTTTTAGTAAATCTCCCCCCATCGAGTAGAGCTATGAGGATGGTCCCACAAGGACATTAGGATGATAGTATTTATTTTTATAGTTCTGGCATATTCCGTGAAGCCTACACAGAAACCATCAATCCCCGTCCCTAAGCTCTAGTAAATATAAACTCAAATTACCATCCCGCTCAGAAAGAGGAAATCTTTTATCTAATATAGAGCTGGCTTGCCCCCGGCAACTGCCTAAGGTTGTCTCCTGAGCACAGGTTCCATGTAGCATTTTTGAAAGTTTTGATTGGCTATCCCGAGGAGGACTCAAACCAAGATCCTCTAATTTAGCACTATTTGGTTCTCCCGAATATTAGATCTTCACAGTTTAGGATTTCAGGCAGTTGGGATTCATGAGTTGTATCTGGATACAAGCAGAACAAAATGGTAGATCTGCTACATTTTTAAGATTTGATTTTTTCCATCGTTATTTGAGTCCACCCATCATGAAATGGTAACAAGGGGCAGATAGCTTTTACGACAAACAAGAGATCAAAGGAGCCTGGAGATAAGTGGCGTAACTGCTTCCACTTCCATCCATATGGTGGCCCCTGCCTTGAGTGTGATGGGCTTTTCTTGTATCCTTGGACCTTGGGTGGTCCTCACAGCACTTCATACCTTTGTCTCTGCACCAACTGATCTATTGGATAAACTACGCAAGTTTTTTTTTTTTCTGTTGCACCAACTCACCAAGAAAATCCAATAGCAAATGGCCCATCACGGAATTCAGAAACTATGAACCTTAATTGAGTTCTGTGGTCTCAGGAAACATCAACTGAGAAGACATGCAGGCCACCAAGACTGACCTCTCCTGAAAATACTAGTTAACCGCGCTGTCCTGCTCATCTAATGGCTTCCTGGAGATGGTATACAAATTGGTCCTAACCCTGACTTTTTAACCTGTGTTAGGCTAGGCTAGGAACGGCCAGGCAATTAGTATTTTGAGAAAGAGGACAGCAATGGCATGTTTCCTTTCAAATGCATTAAAGCCCAACTCCAGCCAAAACCCTTTCGTTTTCAAAAGAGTGGGAAAGAGTTGGAAAATCAGAAGTGTTTATTGCTCTCTGTGTCCCCATTGGGAAGATCTCCTCTTACTTTCTGTCCAGGTGACTCCAGGAAAAGAAATGTGAGGGTGTGGATGACGCCAGGACAGGAAGGCATAAGCAGCAGATGTTTCAACCCTGCTCAACTCAAGTATACAAATATACTTTGGTTGCTGTATATGTTCCCAATACAAGGATAATACATTACTTTCTGTCCTACCTTGCTTTTGGGACAAGGAGTGAAGGTATATCTCCCCAAATAGGGACACCACTGGCATAGGTGCCAACTGTTCCTGATTTGCTGGGAAGGCCACACATTTTGTCCCTCTGTTCCGTCAACACCATGTCCTTGGATCACAACATCAACTTTATTTGAGTTAGTGCCATCAGGGCCACAAGTGGGCCTTTCAGAGGTGGGATATGGGAAGGATCAACCCATAAACTGGGCATGATTTGGGTGCACCCAACTGGGAAGTGGGCAGACTGTGAATGGGGTTACCAGTGCCCCAGAATCTGGGACTATAATTCTTGGCAGTGGCGTCGCTAGGGGGTGGCTTTTGTGGCTATAGCCCCGAATCTGGGGCCCATAGCCCCGAGACTCAGGGGTCCCCAAGGGGAGGGGAGGCTCTCTGGGGACCCTGATTGTAAGGGAGAGGCTCTCTGGGGACCCTAATGTAAGAGGGGGCTCTCTGGGAACCCTGATGTAAGTGGGGGCTCTCTGGGGACCCTGATGTAAGTGGGGGCTCTCTGGGGACCCTGATGCAAGGGGGAGGCCCTCTGATGTAAGAAGGAGGCTTTCTGGGGACCATGATGTAAGGGGGGCTCTCTGGGGACCCTGATGTAAGTGGGGGCTCTCTGGGGACCCTGATGCAAGGGGGAGGCTCTCTGATGTAAGGAGGAGGATTTCTGGGGACCCTGATGTAAGAAGGAGGCTTTCTGGGGACCCTGATGTAAGGAAGAGGCTCCCTGGGGACCATGATGTAAGGGGGGCTCTCTGGGGACCCTGATGTAAGTGGGGGGCTCTCTGGGGACTCTGATGTAAGGTGGAGGCTCTCTGGGGACCCTGATGTAAGGGGGGCTCTCTGGGGACCCTGATGTAAGTGGGGGGCTCTCTGGGGACTCTGATGTAAGGAAGAGGCTCTCTGGGGACCCTGATGTAAGGGGGGCTCTCTGGGGACCTGATGTAAGGAAGAGGCTCCCTGGGGACCATGATGTAAGGGGGGCTCTCTGGGGACCCTGATGTAAGTGGGGGGCTCTCTGGGGACTCTGATGTAAGGTGGAGGCTCTCTGGGGACCCTGATGTAAGGGGGCTCTATGGGGACCCTTATGTAAGTGGGGGGCTCTCTGGGGACTCTGATGTAAGGAAGAGGCTCTCTGGGGACCCTGATGTAAGGGGAGGCTCTCTGGGGACCCTGATGTAATGGGGGCTCTCTGGGGACCCTGATGTAAGGGGGGCTCTCTTGGGATATATACACACACACGTATATTACTGTATATAAATGTGTATGCCCGCCCAAGCGTATGACTTTCTTTACTACGCTGCTATGGGCTCTAGCCCCAGATCTTTTATAGACCTAGCAACGCCCCTGATTCTTGGTAATACAAATCTGAGAGGTTCTAACCTCTTCTCCCTCCATACAAACCTTGAATGATTAGCTGGATTTGGGCTTTAAAGGATTAATATGGGGAACCTAGTCATTTATTAATTCTACTTAAAAGTAGTAAGAAGCAATTTGATATATCATATGCAAAAATCAGAGCTGTATCTGGTTGTATCCATTGCTGATTGTATCCATTAATGGCCGTTTTTGCTAAATGGCTAATGGCGGCAGTGCAACTGAAAAGAACTTCCGTAGTTTAACCTCAATAGTGAAAATACGTGAGCAGCATTTCTCCCTTACATCTGGGGAAGAGTCCCAAAACTCAGAACACCATTCACAATAAACAAGCCAAGCCAAACACATTACAAATCTGATTTAATTCATGAAAACTATCCCAAAAGAAAACTGGCCGCGTGGACCCATCACAACCAATCATATTTCAGCTTTTGGTGCAGATTTTTTTCCCATATGCATTCTTTTAAAAACTGCATCAGTCTTTGAAGCTTGGCCACATGCCAGGTTAACCTTGAAAGTGGGAGTGTCTGCTCTGAAAGGTTTTTGAGTGGATGTGGGAGGGACACTTATAAGAGTTTACAGAAGGCAGAGAACTTATTAGTAGGGGTCAGCAGAGTTGTGATGCTCACTTTTAGTCCAAAGAGCAGAAGGAAGGCAGAGCAATAGAATGAGAAGGGGCAATAGTGGGAGGCGGAGCAGTGGGGAGGAGGAGGAGCAATAGCAAAAAGCAGAGCAGTGGGAGGAGACAGAGCAATGAGAGGAGGAGAGGCAACAGCATGAGCGGGACAAGGAGGAGGATCAATATCATGAGGTGGAGCAGTGGGAAGAGGAGAAGCAACAGCAGAAGGCAGAGCAGTGGTAGGGGAGGATTAATAGCAGGAGGAGGAGTAGTGGTAGGGGGAGGATCAATAGCAGGAGGTGGAGAAGGGGAAGGAGTAGGATAAATAGCAGAAGGAGGAGTAGTGGTAGGGGGAGGATCAATAGCAGGAGGTGGAGCAGGGGAAGGAGTAGGATCAATAGCAGGAGGAAGAGCAGGGGAAGGAGTAGGATCAATAGCAGGAGGAGGAAAAGGGGAAGGAGTAGGATCAATAGCAGAAGGAGGAGCAGTGGTAGGAGAGGATCAATAGCAGGAGGCAGAGCAGGAGAAGGAGTAGGATCAATAGCAGGAGGAGGAGGAGGGGAAGGAGTAGGATCAATAGCAGGAGGAGGAGCAGTAGTAGGGGGAGGATCAATAGCTGGAGGTGGAGCAGTGGAAGGGTGAGGATCAACAGCAGGAGGCAGAGCAGTGGAAGAAGGAGGAACAATAGCAGGAAGTGGAGCAGGGGAACAAGGAGGACCAATAGCAGGAGGCAGAGCAATGGAAGAAGGAATCCTCCTTCTTCCATTGAGGTGGAGCAGGGGAAGGAGTACGATCAATAGCAGGAGGAAGAGCAGGGGAAGGAGTAGGATCAATAGCAGGAAGTGGAGCAGTGGAAAAAGGAGGAGTAATAGCAGGAGGCAGAGCAGGGAAAGGAGAAGTAATGGCAGGAGGCAGAGCAGTGGAAAATGGAGGAATAATAGCAGGAGGCGGAGCAGGAAAAGGAGGAGCAATAGCAGGAGGCGGAGCAGGGAAAGGAGGAGCAATAGCAGGAGGCGGAGCAGTAGAAGCAGGATCAATTGCAGGAAGCGGAGCAGTGAAAGGAGGAGGATCAGCAGCAGAAGGCAGAACAGTGGAAGAAGGAGGAGTAATAGCAGGTGGAGGAGCAGGGGAAGAAGGAGGAGCATTAGTAGGATGCCGATCAGTATAAGGAGGAGGATCAATAGCAGGAGGTGGAGCAGTGGAAGGAGGAGGATCAATAGCATGAGGCAGAGCAATGGAAGAAGGAGGAGTAATAGCAGGAGGCTGAGCAGTGGAAGAAAGAGCACTGGCAGGAGGCGGAGCAGTGGAAGGAGGATCAAAAGCAGGAGGTGGAGCAGTGGAAGGAGAAGGATCAATAGCAGGAGGTGGAGTCTGCAGGCTGAGAACTGTTGTTGCCTCCCCCTATGTAGTCAGCACACCAAAGATTCCATGTGTATGGCTTTGGGCTTTTTTAGGGGGGGGGGGGCAAAGGGGGAGTATACAAGTGATTACTTGGAACTTCCCCTTAACTTTCTGTGTCATCTGCCTGAGCTCTATTAGTATAATCAGCCTGGAGGAGCCAGAAAGGGACAAAGAGTTTGATTATCGATCACAAGACCCCTCCACTCCTTGCTTTATACATCCTCCAGGTGCGAAGGAACGCACACATGCATACTTTGGAGAACTGAAGACTGAGTTCCCAGTACATGGGCTGTTGAAGCACGAAAAACCAAAGCCGACATCTGATTGGTTGGTACGGGTGACACTGATATTTTGCCCCTTGAGTGCCGCTGTTCTCTGGGCAGTGCAGTACCCCAAATTATCCCAAAATTATACATACTAGAACAATCCCTTCTCAGGCCCCTCCATGTACAGGCTCTTAAATTAAAATCTTAAAAATTCTGGAGTAACACTTTTATAAAGTGACAGTACATTAAATTGTGCAAAATAACTTAATACAGTGTGTGTGGAGGAGCCGAGGTGGGGTGCAGCAATAACCGGCTGTTACGCTCTCCTTACTGTCACCAACAAAACACAATGCTGGAAAGAACATAAATGAAAAAAAAAAAAAAAACAGTGCCCATCTTTGCAAAGACTCATCCTTAACACTCATAAAATATGGATCCCCCCTCTAGATGAGCCAAAGTGGGCCTCTTCCCTGTCCAGCATCAACACAGTTATGGAAAAATCAGAAAGGCATGATTCTCATCTCTTTACTCAAAATTAAAATCATTGTTCCATTTAAATGACCTGCAAGGCCCTCAGGGGTGAGGTCTATATTCAGGGGCGAGGCTTATATTCAGGGGGGGGGGGGGTGGGAATTAGACTGGGAAGGGGAGGGACGCATGCTGAAATAAGCCACACAAGAGTTGTGCTGACAAGTTGACAGCGCTGGAACTGAAGTAGTTCATACATTCTTAGGTAATATGATCAGATACGGAGCACGTGGAGTCTCCTAAATATCGGTCACCAAGAAAAGGGACCCCGTGGCCACTACTGAGCGGGCCCCTTTGTGGGCACACGGGCCTAAGAATTCATTCCTTGCTCTTTACAGCAATGGAGTCTGGTGAGGTATTTTCTGAGCGCTGATAATAATGGGTCCGGCCCATTGTTACAATGCCTTCGGTCTAATACAATAAATACATAAACAATGATTTAGGAGAGGGACACTGGCAGTGATATCATGCCCTATAGCTCAGTATAGGGCCCACAACATATATGCTGAAGCCTTGCAGCAGGGACTGGTGGCAGTGATACAGTTAAAGGTGTTGTTAAAAAATAAACTGTAATCCGGGACCATCACCACTCCACCCCCCCCCCCCCCTTCCCAAATTAGAATGCCCCTAGCTGGTCCTGCCAGGCCAGAGGTTATTGATAGGGCACCTTAGGCAGGGGCCCAGGACAGAGGAACTGGCGAACTACCTGGTGATCACCGATGCCCTTTCTCATCTTGGCTAGGGCAGGATGGAAGAGGTACCATCCAAGTAGGAGGAGCAGCCATGCAACGCTGCGCGCCACCGTGGTGGAGCACAGGACACCCTTAGGACCTGGACGGCCACAGGGGGCAATCAAGACTAGGCTTCTGATTGGCTGCAAAGCACCCTTGTTTTCTAAATAGTGGGGGGATGAGATTGACACGAAAATGTTAATACCTGGACAACCCCTTTTAAGAATGAAATACTTTGCAGGCCTTTGATAAACTAAAAATAAGTTAACACAAAGTTGAACTGTGTTACGGAGAAATAAATTAAATTAACAGGCAGTTGGTCGATTATAATACACAAAACGGAAGAAATCAATATTAAAATTGGTTCTAAAGGGACTCCCTAACCTTAAATAACTCCAGTTTTGGAAAAAAAATGATATATATATATATAATTAATATATATATATATTTTAAAAAATATATACAGTATATACATATATAATAAAAAATATTATACATTTTTTTTCTTACATTTTCCTACACTTGAAATTGAAGACTTCCTATATATATATATATATATATATATATATATATATATATATATATGTATATATATATATATATATATATATATATATATATATATATATATATGTATATAAAATATATATATATATATTTTTTCTATATATATTTATATATATATTGATACTATATATATATATATATATATATATACAGGGGCGGACTGACAACTCATGGGGCACACGGGCAATAGGAGATTATGGGGCCCCCAGGCAATCAGAGATTATGGGGCCACACAGTATACACACACACAGTATACAATCACACAGTATACACATACATGTACATACAGTATACACAGACATGTTTCTATTGGCTGAGAAGGTACTGGAGAGGTGGGGCAGCTATAATCTCTGGATTTTTAGACCAAAAGGATGTCGGTAAGGGACATTTCAGAGACAGATGTAAAAAAAAAACACAGATTTTTACATACTGTCCCTGTTTTTACTGAGGCTGGCAACCCTGATGTGGCCCCCCAGTGACCCGGGGCCCTCGGGCAGTGCCCGAGTGGCCGAATGGTCAGTCCGCCCCTGTGTATATATATATATATATATATATATATATATATATATATATAATATATAATTATAATAGTCAATAGTCAAGATGGATTCTAATTGGTACTAACTGGGAGTTTATTCTGTGATGAGATATTTGCACAGGCAGTGCTTCTTTAATGCAACACCGGGACTGATCACCTGGTTATTCTAAAGACCCGAATCCCTTACTGAGCGCTCCTTTAGGAAGATTTCAGAACATGCATTGGAAAAGCCTAGCTCAATATCCACAAAGCAGAAGCAGCTAAGAATCCATGATAATGTTTAAAAATACTCAACATACACAGACTTGAATGAGATTTTTTTTTTTTTTTCAACAAAACTGGAGTTTCGGTATGAAAGGCCCTTATCCCCCTATGCACAGTGATGAACTAACAATAAGCTTATCAATTTACCAGCAGCCAATGACAGTGAGGCACATTGTATCCCATGCCTCACCCACAAGGCTAGTTTCTAACAGATAGGGTGTAATCCCATTAAAATAATTAATTTAGCCAATTCAATGGCTTTGTGCAAGTGAGGGGTATACTGTGCACGATTTGCAAGATACATAAGAGCTTATGATTAAAGTAGACCTGTGCTTTGTCCATGCAGGGACCCATAATTTGGCCCCCCTGCAGCTGCTTACAGTTACGTCCCCTTTACTCCCCGTCCAATCTGTACTCTTGGGGGTGCATCTCTGTGCAAGTTCCAAGTCTTGACATGGGTTTCAAAAGTGTGTTGGTGGAGCACTGGACTAAATAGTAGGTGAAGAACCAGCTCAACATACAGCTCCTAAAAAGGACGGTCTTGGTCAACCTTGAGGTCCTTGGAGTGGTCAAACCAGTATTTAAAGGATGAGGGGGGCAACAGGTTTATTTTAAGTCCAGGAAAAGTTTATTCATCTCTGATAACTTATCTTGGCAACCGGT
>CM053035.1:9342874-9380374 GCA_028564925.1 Lithobates sylvaticus
AATTCCTTACTATTTCATTTGAAGATTCGGATACATCCAAATCTTTGAATAACCAAAAATGAGTCCAAATTTACATTGGGACCGAAATGAATCGCAGCCCCAGTAAGTACAGTATCTCACAAAAGTAAGTACACCCCTCAAATTTTTGAAAATATTTTCTTCTATCTTTTCATGTGACAACACTGAAGAAATGACACTTGTCTACAATGTAAAGTAGTGAATGTAAAGCTTGTATAACAGTGTAAATTTGCTGTCCCCTCAAAATAACTCAACACACAGCCATTAATGTCTAAACCGCTGGCAACAAAAGTGAGTACACCCATAAGTGAAAATGTCCAAATTGGGCCCAATTAGCCATTTTCCCTCCCCCGTGTCATGTGACTCGTTAGTGTTACAAGGTCTCAGGTGTGAATGGGGAGCAGGTGTGTTAAATTTGGTGTTATCGCTCTCACTCTCTCATACTGGTCACTGGAAGGTCAACATGGCACCTCATGGCAAAGAACTCTCTGAGGATCTGAAAAAAGAATTGTTGCTCTACATAAAGATGGCCGAGGCTATAAGAAGATTGCCAAGACCCTGAAACTGAGCTGCAGCACGGTGACCAAGAACATACAGCGGTATAACAGGACAGGTTCCACTCAGAACAGGCCTCACCATGGTCCACCAAAGAAGTTGAGGTCACGTGCTCAGCGTCATATCCAGAGGTTGTCTTTGGGAAATAGACGTATGAGTGCTGCCAGCATTGCTGCAGAGGTTGTAGGGGGGGGGGGGGGGGGGGGGGGGGTCAGCCTGTCGGTGCTCAGACCATACGCCGCACACTGCATCAAATTGGTTTGCATGGCTGTCATCCCAGAAGGAAGCTTCTTCTAAAGATGATGCACAAGAAAGCCTGCAAACAGTTTGCTGAAGACAAGCAGACTAAGGACATGGATTACTGGAACCATGTCTTGTGGTCTGATGAGACCAAGATAAAGGTATTTGGTGTCAGATGGTGTCAAGCGTGTGTGGGGGCAACCAGGTGAGGAGGACAAAGACAAGTGTGTCTTGTCTACAGTCAAGCATGGTGGTGGGAATGTCATGGTCTGGGGCTGCCGGCACTGGGGGGCTACAGTTCATTGAGGGAACCATGAATGCCAACATGTACTGTGACATACTGAAGCAGAGCATGATCCCCTCCCTTCAGAGACTGGGCCGCAGGGCAGTATTCCAACATGATAGCCACCCCAAACACACCCCCAAGACAACCACTGCCTTGCTAAAGAAGCTGAGGGTAAAGGTGATGGACTGGCCAAGCATGTCTCCAGACCTAAACCCTATTGAGCATCTGTGGGGCATCCTCAAACGGAAGGTGGAGGAGCACAAGGTCTCTAACATCCACCAGCTCTGTGATGTCGTCATGGAGGAGGGGAAGAGGACTCCAGTGACAACCTGTGAAGCTCTGGTGACCTCCATGCCCAAGAGGGTTAAGGCAGTGCTGGAAAATAATGGCGGCCACACAAAATATTGACACTTTGGGCCCAATTTTGGACATTTTCACTTAGGGGGGTGTACTCACTTTTGTTGCCAGCGGTTTAGACATTAATGGCTGTGTGTTGAGTTATTTTGAGGGGACGGCAAATATACACTGTTATACAAGCTGTACACTCACTACTTTACATTGTAGACAAGTGTCATTTCTTCAGTGTTGTCACATGAAAAGATAGAAGAAAAGATTTACAAAAATGTGAGGGGTGTACTTACTTTTGTGAGATACTGTATTCACCTCTGTCAGTGATCACAGTAACACCCCCTCCCCATGACAATGCTTTCATCTACTTTTCTCCCCAGAAAGACAGCGCCATCTTTGTTCAGGCATCATCCATGGTTATTTACTTCTTGGACTGAGATGCTGGCTCAGAGATAACAAAACCATTAAAACCCTGGTGCCTGAGCGATTCTGTTTTCACAAGTGTCTGACACAGATCAGCTCCTGCTGCGGCCTCTCGCTTGTGAGCTCTACAGAACACCTGAAGACAACAACGCAGCTGCCCTCACCTCATCCAGTAGCTGCACGGAGGCCTGGAGCGTCTGCTTCCATTTCTGCACCTCGGCATTATGGAAACGCTTCTGTAGCTCAAGTATTTCCGCCCAATCCGCCGACGTCTGCGGGAACCTCCTAGGGATAGAGACAGATGGTGTTTAAGGCTGCAGGGACCAGCTGCACGGGGGGAATGCTAAATAGCGGCGTATTTCTATTTTAGAATGGAGTAGGGGAGGGTCGGATCCTGCGTCAGGTTATATTGCCATCGGTGTCCCCCTTAGGGTGACTCCCCCTCACTTCCTGTCTTGGTGACCACACAGTGAAATCTCCCAGAGAGAGACACAGATAGCAATATAAATCTAAAAGTGGCTCCAACAACCCTTTAAAACATACAAAAGAAAAAAGAATCTCTCTAAAGTTTGACTTTAAATCTAAAAGTATATCAAGGACGGTCCTCAGTTTCAATAAATAACAGCTTGTGGTTATGCGTATGGATAAAATATTACCGTATATACTCGAGTATAAGCCGAGTATTTCAGCACATTTTTTTGTGCTGAAAGTGCCCCCCTCGGCTTATACTGGAATCTAAAACTTTTCTGCAGCAGAAAATGACATTTTCCGACCCGACTTTGGGGCCCCCGTAGATGGGGTTCCTAGCACCAAGTGGCCCCGAGATACGGGGGGCCCCAAAATCGGTTCGGAAAATGTCATTCTCTGCTGCAGAAAAGGGCTTGACATTTTCTGAACCGACTTTGGGGCCCCCGTAGATTGGGGGTTCCTAGCACTAAGTGGCCCTGAGATACGGGGCCCCAAAATCGGTTCGGAGAACTTCATTCTCTGCTGCAGAAAAGTGCTTGACATTTTCCGACCCGACTTTGGGGCCCCCGTAGATGGGGTTCTTAGCACCAAGTGGCCCCGAGATACGGGGGGCCCCAAAATCGGTTCGGAAAATGTCATTCTCTGCTGCAGAAAAGTGCTTGACATTTTCCGAACCAAATTTGGGGCCCCGTATCTTGGTGCTAGGAACCTCAAATTTGGTATTCAAACCCAATGGAACTAGCACTACAACATATCCAAGGATGGGGTTCCTAGCACCAAGTGACCCCGAGATACGGGGGCCCCAAAATCGGTTCGGAATATGTCATTCTCTGCTGCAGAAAAGTTCTTGACATTTTCCGACCCGACTTTGGGGCCCCGTAGATGGGGTTCCTAGCACCAAGTGGCCCCAAGATACGGGGGGCCCCAAAGTCGGTTCGGAAAAAATCATTCTCTGCTGCAGAAAAGTTCTTGACATTTTCCGACGCGAATTTGGGGGCCCCGTATCTCGGGGACACTTGGTGGTAGGAACCCCAACTTCTGTATTCAAACCCAATGGAACTAGCACTACAACATATCCAAGGATGGGGTTTCTAGCACCAAGTGACCCCGAGATACGGGGCCCCAAATTCGGTCAACTGTGTCCATCTGCAGCAATGTCATTTCAGGACCCTTTGGGTCCAGAGACCCCTGCTGGCTGCAGCTAGGGGGGCATTTAGGAACCCTTAAAGAGGAGCTCCACCCTAAAGTGGAACTTCCGCTCATCAGATTCCTCCCCCCTTCCGGTGTCACAATTGGCACCTTTCGGGGGGGGGGGAGGGGGGACAGGATACCTGTCAAAGACAGGTATCCTTTCGCACTTCCGGAAGTACGCCGCGGCGCGATCGCGCCTCGACGTCACCGCGGGGCTCCCTCCTCCTCCTCCCTCGGCCGCCGGGCTAATAGGAGAGAGGAGCGGGGCCTCTGGATCCCGGTGTGAAGCCGAAAGGCTACACTGCCGGGTTACCTTACCCGCAATGGCGGCGGCAGCACCCGACAGCTGATGGAGACATCAGCTTCGGTGCCGACATCGAGGGACAGCAGGACAGGTAAGTGTCCATTTATTAAAAGCCATCAGCTGCAGTATGTGTAGCTGCTGGCTTTTAATTTTTTTTTTTTTTTTTTTTCCCGGAACACTCCTTTAACTACCAAGTTTGAAGTTTGGGGGACCTATGGCTGCAAATGGGCACAGTGAGGCTGCAAATGGGCGCAGTGAGGCTGCAAATGGGCATTGTTGACCCTCTTTTCCACTTACAGTAGCTGCGCATTTCTCACCCTAGGCTTATACTCGAGTCAATACGTTTTCCCAGTTTTGTGTGGTAAAATTAGGTGCCTCGGCTTATACTCGAGTATATACAGTATTCATTTTATATATTCTAACACTGGCAGGAGTGAATAGAAAGTATACAGAAGCCGAGAACAGTAAACTTTACAGCATAAGTTCCTTGGGTTAAAGTATCCTGAAAAGAGACAAAGTCAAACTGAACTGGCTGCATGTAATCTGATCCTGAAGCAGCTCACTGCTGCCCTCTAGGTGACAAATTTCTTTCCAATGACTAAACACAGCATTCTCTCTCCCAGGTTAAAGTGTGACCAATCAGGTGGGTTACATCAAAACGGATGAATGAGAATAGTTACCCCTGCGACACGGCGTAGCTCTGCCAAGTCTGGAATGTCCGGGCGCTCTGCTCCAGAGACCACAGGCGGTAGAAGAGCATTAGATTCAAGGCCAACAGGACAATTAGGCTGTGAGGAGACAGGGAACCAGGGGTTAAATGTCACATATTAGGATCACATGACTACGGGAAGAGATAGAGTGATGGAACAAAGAGACAGCCAATCAGATCAAGCATTTGTAATGCTGCTGGTCCCTGGAATTTATATATATAGTATATATATATATATATATATATATATATATATATATATATATATAAAAGTAGTCATGCCCCTTGAAATTTTCCACATTTTGTCAATGGACTGGCAACAGCCAGCATCAATAGACCATCCAACAGCCAGCAACATTAGACCGCTCCCTCGACAGGGGATCCCTCCCAGCAATGATTGACCCCCTGCAACATAAGACCCACCCCAGCAACAATAGATCCCCCACCAACAACAATAGACCTCCCCAGGAGCAATAGACCCGCCTGCAAAAATAGATGGTGGTTATGACTAAGGCCTTTTAGGCTGAAACACGTCAACTGATTTTATCTGCGTTTACACTGTGGCTTTTCAATGAAATTAAGATTTTTTCAAGAGTAACAACCGGAGTGCAGATCATCCTTCCTACATTACTCTTCTCAGCCAGCGACTGTGGATTGAGCACCCGGAAGGCTCTGCTATCTATGTGTTGTATGGGTAGTAGCACTGATTTTTGTGTTTGCACTGCAAAAATAGATCCCCTCCAGCAACAATAGATTCCCCAGTAGCCAACATCAACATACCCTTCAGCAGCCAGCAATAAAAGACCCCTCCCTCAACAGTAAATCCCTCCCAGAAACAACTGACCACCCAGTAACATAAGACCGCCCCAGAAACAATAGATCCGCCTGTAAAAATAGATGGTGGTTATGACTAAGGCCTTATAGGCTGAAACGCGTCAACTGATTTTATCTGCGTTTACACTGTGGCTTTTCAATAAAATTAAGATTTTTTTTTAAGACTAACAACCGGAGTGCGGATCATCCTTCCTAGATTACTCTACTCAGCCAGCGACTGTGCATTGAGCACCCGGAAGGCTCTGTTATCTATGTGTTGTATGGGTAGTAGCACTGATTTTTCTGTTTGCACTGCAAAAATAGATCCCCTCCAGCAACAATAGATTCCCGAGTAGCCAGCATCAACATACCCTTCAGCAGCCAGCAATAAAAGACTCCTCCCTCAACAGTAAATCCCCCCCAGAAACAACTGACCCCCCCACCCAGCAACATAAGACCGGCCCCAGCAACAATAGACTCGCCTGCAAAAATAGATGGTGGTTATGACTAAGGCCTTATAGGCTGAAACTCGTCAACTGATTTTATCTGCGTTTACACTGTGGCTTTTCAATAAAATTAAGATTTTTTTTTAAGAGTAACAACCGGAGTGCGGATCATCCTTCCTACATTACTCTACTCAGCCAGCGACTGTGGATTGAGCAGCCGGGAGCTCTGCTATCTATGTGCTGTATGGGTAGTAGCACTGATTTTTCTGTTTGCACTGCAACTATAGATTCCCCAGTAGCCAGTATCAACATACCCTTCAGCAGCCAGCAACAAAGACCCGCCCCAGCAACAATAGAGCCGCCTGCAAAAATAGATGGTGGTTATGACTAAGGCCTTTTAGGCTGAAACTCGTCAACTGATTTTATCTGCGTTTACACTGTGGCTTTTCAATAAAATTAAGATTTTTTTTTAAGAGTAACAACCGGAGTGCGGATCATCCTTCCTACATTACTCTTCTCAGCTGCCCCAGCAACAATAGATCCCCCATGAGCAACAGAAGACCTCCCTAGCAACAACAGACCCCCTTCCTCCGCAAAAATGGATCCCCTCCAGAAACAAAAGATCCCCAATAAGCAACAGAAGACCTCCCTAGCAACAACGGACCCCCTTCCTCCGCAAAAATGGATCCCCTCCAGCAACAAAAGATCCCCAATAAGCAACAGAAGACCTCCCTAGCAACAACGGACCCCCTTCCTCCGCAAAAATGGATCCCCTCCAGCAACAAAAGATCCCAAGTAGTACACCTTACCCCATGCACCCCCCCAGACTAAACCAGGCTTAGCGATTTGCTCCTTGTCCAGTCCATTTAATAAGACCACATCTCTTTGAAATTCAGATTAATGTGAAGCATTCACATGACCAGAGAGGATGGGGAATGAAGTAAGTTTACAAAAGCACCCAGCCACGTAGAGGGGGTTATTCATACGCCGTGGGTAGGTATCAGGTAGGAGGCACTCTTACTCACACAATACTGATGATAAATAGCATGCCGGGGATGTTTTGTACAGCGCCTCGATCCGACAGGTGGGAGAGCTGCGAGGAGACGCTGCCTGTGTGGAGGGAAAAAAAAAAGAAAAGAAAATTAGTATCTCAGGAGAATCACAGGCTCTGGATCTCTGCCATAAGGAACTGTCAGGTTCTGCTAGGCCTAATCCACGATAATAGTAAAACTAAAGATCTTCAATAAAATGGTATCAGTTCGTGTGACAGGGACTGATGCCTCTAGGTCTGTGTACCATGCAGGGGCGGACTGACCATTCGGCCACTCGGGCACTTTCCGAGGGCCCGGGCCACTAGGGGGCCCCATCAAGGTTGCCAGCCTCAGTAAAACCAGGGACAATATGTAAAAATCTGTGTTTTTTTTACATCTGTTTCTGAAATGTCCCTTATCGACATCCTTTTGGTCTAAAAATGCAGAGATTGTAGCTGCCCCACCTCTCCAGTATCTTCTCAGCCAATAGAAACATGTCTGTGTATACTGTGTGTACATGTATGTGTATACTGTGTGATTGTATATTGTGTGTGTGTATACTGTGTGGCCCCATAATCTGATTGCCCGGGGGCCCCATAATCTCCTATTGCCCGGGGGCCCCATAATCTCCTATTGCCCGGGGGCCCCATGAGTTGTCAGTCCGCCCCTGGTACCATGTACAGTGCCGCAGAACAGGTCGGCGCTATAGAAATTAGAATGGAAAAGGTCAGATTCGTATTGCTTTCAGAGGAGATTTTCCAACATTTCCTGTGACCATGCAGGAAATGAAAGGAAATCCCCCCCCCTGTGAGTATCAAAAATCCAAAGCTGGAAATAGGGGAAGGACCAGAGCTCTATTTGACACACCACTCAAAAAAAATTTAACTACCCAAAACAATAGAACAAATGACCACTTAAAATGTTGGACCACGTTAAGGACAACTCAAATATCCCACAATAATCCACACCAAAAGATTAGAGGTGCCGTTCCAGGCTCCTATCTTTACAAATCAGGGGAATCTCATGAGGGTGCAGACGAGGGGAGAACCAGTCTCGGCTTACCCATAGGGGCGAAACGCCTTGGGGGCACGGCCTGGACGGAGCCTGGACTGAGGCTGCTTTTACTACAGAGACCGTTGGGCTTTGCCTCACCCAATAATGCTACACTATAGGGCAGTGGTTCTCAACCTTTCTAGTGCCGTGACCCCTTGATAAAGTTTTCCAAGTTGTGGGGACCCCTAACAGTAAAAAAAAAATTGTAGTGTGGGTGGTCGCCTGCTGGGCGACCGCAAAAAGGCTGGAGAGCGGTGCGGGCTTCAGGAACAGCCCAGGATTCGTGACCCCCTGGCAAATCGACATTCGACCCCCAGGTTGAGAACCACTGCTATATCGCTTAACCGCTTAGGGACCGCCTCCTGCACATATACGTTGGCAGAATGGCACAGCTGGGCATAAGCACGTACCTGTACGTCCTCCTTTAAGTGCCCAGCCACGGGTCGCGCGTGACCCGGTCCTGAGCTCCGCGGCCGCGGGACCAGCGGACCCGATCGCCGCTGGTTTCCTGCGATCGGGTCACAGAGCTGAAGAACGGGGAGAGGTCTGTGTAAACAAACCTCTCCCGTGCTTCCTAGTGACACTGTCACCGATCCTCTGTTCCCTGTCATAGGGAAAGACGATCGGTGACGTCACATGCCAAGCCACGCCCCCAGACGTGGAAGAAGAAGAGTTAGAAAACACACACAGGGTTCACTTAACCCCTCCCCGCCCCCTAGTGGTTAACTCCTTCACTGCCAGTGTCATTTACACAGGAATTAGTGCATTTATATAGCACTGATTGCTGTAAAAATGACAATGATCCCAAAAATGTGTCAAAAATGTTCGATGTGTCCGCCATAATGTCGCAGTCACAATAAAAATCGCTGATCGCCGCCATTACTAGTAAAAAAAAAAAAAAATTAATAAAAATGCTATAAAACTATCCCCTATTTTGTAAACGCTATAACTTTTGCGCAAACCAATCAATAATCGCTAATTGCAATTTTTTTTATCAAAAATATGTAGAAGAATACGTATCGGCCTAAACTGAGGAAAAAAAAAATGTATATATATTTTTGGGGGATATTTTATAGCAAAAAGTAAAAAATATTGCATTTTTTTCAAAATCGTCGCGCTATTTTTGTTTATAAAAAAAAAACGCAGAGGTGATCAAATACCACCAAAAGAAAGCTCTATTTGTGGGAAAAAAGGACGTACATTTTGTTTGGGAGCCACGTCGCAACGACCGCGCAATTGTCAGTTAAAGCGACGCAGTGCCGCATCGCAAAAAGGGGCCTGGTCCTTTGGCTGCCAATTGGTCCGGGGCTTAAAGTTGGTGGAAACCTGATCATGAAAACTCATATGATCTTATTGGGCCTCCCTTTGGACATCCCATTCCAAACCCATGGCCAAAAATATGGAGTTACCCACTTTGTGGCTATAACACCCTCCCCTCCTCTGGGAAGGGTTTTCACAAGATTTTGAAGGGTGTCTGTGGGAATTTGTGCCCATTTGTGATGCGAGGTGCCGATGTTGGAAAAGAAGACCTGGATTGCAAATGGTGTTCTAGTTCTTCCAAAGGGTTTTTCAGTAGGGTTGAGATCGGGGGGCTCCTTGCAGGCCACTTGAGTTCCATGTCTTTCTGGAGCTGGCTTTGGGCACCTGGACTCAATAATTTGGAGAGCCAAAAGTCCCCACCAGAATTCCCTGTCTCATATGATCTTGTTGGGCATCCCTTTGGACATCCCATTCCAAACCCATGGCCAATAATATGGAGGTACCCACTTTTTAGCTATAACACCCTCCCCTCCTCTGGGAAGGGTTTTCACAAGATTTTGAAGGGTGTCTGTGGGAATTTGTGCCCATTTGTGATGCGAGGTGCCAATGTTGGACAAGAAGACCTGGATTGCAAATGGTGTTCTAGTTCTTCCAAAGGGTTTTCAGTAGGGTTGAGATCGGGGGGCTCCTTGCAGGCCACTTGAGTTCCATGTCTTTCCGAAGCTGGCTTTGGGCACCTGGACTCAATAAGTTGGAGAGCCAAAAGTCCCCACCAGAATTCCATGTCCGGAACAGCTTTATTGACCATTATAAAGCCCAAGTCACCCTTCCCCAACGGATTCACCAAAATGTAGGACAGAGAATTATTTGAGAAACCAATAATAGATGCAGAAAACTTGTTACATTGGTCAATAAGAAATATAACAATCCAGAAAGCTATTCTGCCTACCCAGAACTGCAATATTACTTCAATATTAATATTACTTGTGTCAGGTACTGATGTTGGATGAGAAGACCAGGCTCACAATCAACATTTTGAATTCATGGTGTTCAATAGGGTCGAGGGCAGAGCTATGCCCAGGCCACTCCAGTTCCTCCACACCAAACTGGTCAACCTGGGTCATTATGCAGATGGCTTTGGGTACCTAAACTCAATAATTTGGGGGTTGTGACATACATTTGGCCATATAGTGTATTTCAATTGATTGTAATCTCTGGCAAGGTGACGTGAATACTGACTCTATGGGGTTGATTTACTAAAACTGTAGAGTGCAGTTGCGAATGGTAGCCAATCAGCTTCTAACTTCAGCTTGTTCAATTACCGTATATACTCGAGTATAAGCCGAGTTTTTCAGCACATTTTTTTGTGCTGAAAATGCCCCCCTCGGCTTATACTCGAGTCAAGCACTTTTCTGCAGCAGAAAATGGCATTTTCCGACTCGACTTTGGGGCCCCGTATCTTGTTCAAATTTGGTATGCCAACCCAGTTAAACTAGCACTACAACCTGTCCAAAGATGTGGTTCCTCGCACTAAGTGGCCCCTAGATACGGGGGCCCCAAATTCGGTTCGGAAAAAGTCATTCTCTGCTGCAGAAAAGTGCTTGACATTTTCCGACCCGACTTTGGGGCACTTCGGAGACACTTGGTGTTAGGAACCCCAAATTTGGTATTCAAACCCAGTGGAACTAGCACTACAACATATCCAGATGCGGTTCCTAGCACCAAGTGACCCCGAGATACGGGGCCCCAAAGTCGGTCAACTGTGTCCATCTGCAGCAATGACATTTTGGGACCCTTTGTGTCCAGAGACCCCAAATTGGCTGCAGCTAGGGGGCATTTAGGAACTCTTAACTACCAAGTTTGAAGTTTGGGGGACCTATGGCTGCAAATGGGCACAGTGAGGCATGCAAATGGGCACAGTGAGGCTGCAAATGGGCATTGTTGACCCTCTTTTCCACTTGCAGTAGCTGCGCATTTCTCACCCTAGGCTTATACTCGAGTCAATAAGTTTTCCCCAGTTTTTTGTGGTAAAATTAGGTGCCTCGGCTTATATTCGGGTCGGCTTATACTTGAGTATATATGGTAAGCTTTGACAAAAAAAAAACCTGGAAACTGATTTATTTCTATGTAGAGCTGCACCATATTTTGCGCTCTCCAGTTTTAGTAAATGAACCCCTATATGTTCCAGAGATTACATAGGCCAGGAGTCCCCTCTAGAATTCCCTGGCTGGTCCAGCTTTTATGACCTTTACAAATGGTGGTCTCACCCTTCCCCAATTTGCCATATTTAATGAATCCACTTGCAATGGCTGGCTTTGGACCCCCAAACTCAATAATTGGGAGTGCTGTGACATATTTTGACCATATAGTTACATAGTTAGCTAGGCTGAAAAAAGACACAAGTCCATCCAGTTTAACCATTAAAAAAAGAAATAATAAATAAAAAATAAAAAATATCGTACAATCCAATATACCCAATTCTATACCCACAGTTGATCCAGAGGAAGGCAAAAAAAAAAACCCAGCAGAGCATGCTCCAATCTGCTACAGCAGGGGAAAAAAATCCCTTCCTGATCCCCGGAGAGGCAATCGGATTTTCCCTGGATCAACTTTACCTATAAATGTCAGTACCCAGTTATATTATGTACATTTAGGAAAGTATCCAGGCCGTTCTTAAAGCAATCTACTGAGTTAGCCAGAACCACCTCTGGAGGGAGTCTATTCCATATTTTCACAGCTCTTACTGTGAAGAAACCTTTCCCTATTTGGAGATGAAATCTCTTTTCCTCCAGACGTAAAGAGTTGTGTTGACTGTAAAGTGAATAACTCAACACCAAGTTCACTATAAGGACCCCTTATATATTTGTACATGGTGATCATATCCCCCCTTAATCTCCTCTTCTCAAGAGAGAATAAATTCAGTTCCTCTAATCTTTCCTCATAGCTGAGCTCCTCCATGCCTCTTATCAGTTTGGTTGCCCTTCTCTGCACTTTCTCCAGTTCCCTGATATCCTTTTTGAGAACTGGAGCCCAAAACTGAACTGCACATTCCAGATGAGGTCTTACTAATGATTTGTACAATTTGGTGTATTTCAGTATGTTGCGATTTTTGGCATGGTGACTTGAATACGAACTCTCCATGTCTAATGCCGCGTACACACGATCGCAAATTCACGTCGGAAAAAGCTCTGATGGTTTTCCCGTTGGAATTCCGACGGAATTTCGCTCAAACTGTCTTGCCTACACACGGTCACACCAAATTCCGACGGTCAATAACACCACGCCATGCAACACGTTCCACGGCACGATAAAAGGGAAGTTTAATGCTTCCGAGCATGCGTCGAATTGTTTCCAAACATGCGTCGGAATTTTGCGCGTCGGAATTGCATACACACGATCGGAAAATAACGATAGAAAGGTTTTCCGTCTGAAAAATGAAGAACAGGTTCTCAATCCAAAGTCCTTCAGAAATGCAGACAGAAAAAGACCGATGGGCATACACACGGTCGGAAAATCCGATGAAAAGCTCCCATCGGACTGTTTCCATCGGAAATTCCGACCGTGTGTACGCCGCATAAGGCCAGAAGTCCCCTCCAGAATTTCCTGCCTGGTCCGGCTTTTATGACCATTTCCAAACCATGGTGGTCTCATCCTTCACCAATGGATTCTGCATATTTGATGAAGCCATTTGCAATGGTGACACCTTTTTTATGGTCTTCTGGGAAGTAGGCAAAATATTGCGAGGAAATCCCCATACATTGGTCAGTAAAGGAAAATAACAATCCAAAAAGTTATTTTGCCTACCTAGAACCACAATATTAGTAGTGTTTGCCTGGTCCAGCTTTTACGACCATTACAAAACCATGGTGGTCTCATCTCTTCCCCAAAATGAATCTACCTGCAATGGTGATTCATCTTGAAAAGAGACAAAATGTTGTGGAGAAAGCTTCCTACATTGGGCACATAACAGACCAGAAAGTTATTAGGCAATTATAGTTGTGAACAGAGTTGGCATTAATGAAGTAAAGCCGGCGTCCCCAAGGTGCGCTGCCCTATAATTACAGGAGAACGCATATGATCAGCCTGGAAGATTATTACGAACTTTGTGTTCTAATTACCAAAACAGGAACATGGTAACCTTAACTACAGCATGCAGTAATTGGATTAGAGACAGCCTAACGGACCCCGCGCTAACGAGGTCAACTGGGACTGCAGATTTCCAGAAATAAATATCAAATTTAGCCAGAAGAAAGTCCATTGTTATCAACCCTTTACTGGCTTACATGTAAATTTCACTTGGAAATGGAAAAAGAAGCACAATGGCCACATTCTCTCACCTGACGTTCTAGAGTGGCGGGCCGCCCTCTCGCTCTCCATCGGCGGAGGGGCAACACTCAGTGGGTCGATGTGGTGGTTTTTCCAGCTCAGCGTCCGCTTACGGCGGCGTAAGGTTGGTTTCTCTCTTCCGCCCAACTCCTCCACGCAGGACTGTTCAAACTTGACGACCGCATCGGCTGAGATGGTAGAAAAAAAAATGTGAGTCAACTGGACAACGCTAGTGCAGATAAAGACGGGGGGGTCGTAGACAGACCATTAAAGTGTTCTCCTACTTTCTCTATAAATGTATCTAATCTACTCCACCAGGAAACTGCTACATGCACAGACAAAATATTCTGCTCGGCCAGTCCTGTGGATTCATGCATCCCTTTGAGGCAGCAGAGCTAGTCCCTGGACCTTCTTGTAGAACAGCCTTTCTCAACCTTTTTACCCTGGAGGAACCATTAATATAATTTTGAAGTCTCAGGGAACCCCTGCTTTATTTCATGGTGAAATAGCGTGAGAAGTAAGCTGCTGAATGTTTTAGATAAAATAATACAGAATATGACAAACCTAGAAATATTTGATACCTAGAACAAATCATTTTAAAATGCTCCCTTTCTCTATATGTCATTAATAACCATGAAAAAAATAATGGTGACCAGAAAAGAAACACAAACTGTGAAAATGATAGTGTACCCTTCTATTATATTAGTCATCAGTGAAAAAGTATCCTTTCATTGAGTAATCAGAGGTGAAATGCCCCCTTACACTGGTAGTAAGTAGAGAAATGCCCCCCCCCCCCCCTACATTGGTGGTCAGTGGAGAAATGCCTCATACATGGTGGTCAATGGAGAAATGCCTCCTTACGTCAGGGATTTATGGAGAACTGCCTCCCTACAATGGTGATCATAGGTGAAATACCCTTTACATTGGTGATCATTGCAGAAATGCCCCCTTATATTGGTGATCATTGGAGAAATGCCCCGTATATTGATATTCAATGGAGAAATGCCCCCTTAATTTGGGGATCATTGGAGAAATGCCCCTACATTGGTGCTCATTGAAGAATTGCCCCCTTACATTGGTGCTCATTGGAGAAATGCCCCCCTTACATTGGTGATCATTGGAGAAATGCCTCTACATTGGTGTTCATTGGAGAAATACCCTTTACATTGGTGATCATTGGAGAAATGCCCCCCTTACATTGGTGATCATTGGAGAAATGCCTCTACATTGGTGTTCATTGGAGAAATACCCTTTACATTGGTGATCATTGGAGACATGCCCCCTTATATTGGTGATCATTGGAGAAATGCCCCTTACATTGATATTCAGTGGAGAAATACTCCCTTACTTTGGTGACCATTGGAGAAATGTCCCTACATTGGTGCTCATAGGTGAAATACCCTTTACATTGGTGATCATTGGAGAAATGCCCCCTTATATTGGGGATCATTGGAGAAATGCCCCGTATATTGATATTCAGTGGAGAAATGCCCCCTTAATTTGGGGATCAATGGAGAAATGACCCTACATTGGTGCTCATTGAAGAAATGCCCCCTTACATTTGTGCTCATTGGAGAAATGCCCCCTTACATTGGTGTTCATTGGAGAAATGCCCCCCTTACATTGGTGTTCATTGGAGAAATACCCCCTTATATTGGTGATCATTGGAGAAATGCCCCTTACATTGATATTCAGTGGATAAATACTCCCTTACTTTGGTGATCATTGGAGAAATGCCCCTACATTTGTGCTCATTGGATAAATGCCCCCTTACATTGGTGCTCATTGGAGAAATGCCCCCTTACCTTGGTAACCATTGGGTGAAATTCCCCTTATATTGGTGATCATTGGAGAAATACACCTTACTTTGATAGTCAGTAGAGAAATGCCCCCTTATATCGGTGATCATTGGAGAAATGCCCCTTGCATTAATGGTCGGTGGAGTAATGCCCCTAACATTGGTGGTCAGTGAAAAAAGCCACTTTGCACTGGTGACAGAGTGTAGATGTGGCCTCTTACATTGAATGTCAGTAGGAAATCGCCCATTGCATTGCAAGTCTTTGCAGGAGGGAGGACATTCTGTCATTGCTCACCGTTCATGGAATCCCTAGCTATCTCAGGCGGAACTCTGGTTGAGAAAGTCCATTGTAGACTATACAGAAGGTAAGCGACTCAGCCCACCCCAGCCTGTGATTGGACGATGACAGAGAAGCACCATGCTGATTAAGTCATCACTCTCTCCTCCGGTAAGCATGCTCACACTGTGAATGATAGGACTGTGCAAAGCTAATGAGCTCTGATTGGCCCAGTGTGCTGCCCCCTCTGCCTCAGTGGAGGAATTACAGGAGGCTTTTAAACCATTGATAAATCAACAATTAGTCTTCCATTTAATTTATTTATTTTTTTTGTCTTCCATTTAATTTTTTATAATAAATAAAAGCCTAAATGGTGGTAAAAAAAAAAAAAAAAGTGTAATTATTTCAATAAACTTTGTAAAATAGTGTGTATATGTGACAGAGAGCACTAGTCCACATGGCTGACTTCAGATACGGGCTCAGGGCTCACACAGCCCTCACCCACTCCCCTTTCTTCCAGCTATGTTTACCAGCCGCCTACATCATTCCACATGTAATATTTATATTTGCATTCGCACAAGAGGAACGTTGGGCTCAGCGGGGGCCAGGATAACTTGCAGCACGGAACAAAAGCACCGCTAAATCCACTAATGGACATTAATAATACATCAAAGGCTTGACATTCCCGAGCTCGGCAATACCTGCGATGACTGGAGTGTTTACACTTAACACGACCAATCTGGGAGCCTGCGGAGAGCAATGACTGTTTTCTCTTTTGCTGAAGTTCAAAACCTTCTACAAAACGCCGATGTCTGCAGCTAATATGAATACCTACCTATGTCACTGGAAAGGAGCTGAACTCTAGGCAAACAGCTAGATACTTAGACATGTGCAATTCGTTTCGTTTTAATTAGTTTTCCGTTAAAATTCGTTATATTCGTTCATTTGTTATCGTACGAATGAACGAATGATTCGCTAAAAATTTTAACGAATAATCGAATCGAACGAATATGAAAAACAACGAAAATCCGAAATAACCAAATTCGAAACAACAAAACTACGTTTTCCATTAAAATTCGTTATATTCGTTCATTCGTTATCGTACGAATGAACGAATGATTCGCTAAAAATTTTAACGAATAACGAATTATCGAATCGAACGAATACGAAAAACAACGAAAATCCGAAATAACCAAATTAGAAACTACGAAAGAAGAAAATCCGAAAAACGAAAACAGGAACAACGAAAATCAAAATGAACGAAAAAATTTGTACATTCGTAACTTTTTTTTTTTTTGTTGAATTGGTAATATTCCGTGTCCCTTACAATGGCGCTGCTTAACGTGCTTCGAATGGATTGAACGAAAAAATTCGTACATTCGTAACTTTTTTTTTTTTTTTTCGATTTCGTAATTTTCCGTGTCTCTTACAATGGCGCTGCTTTAACGTGCTTCAAATGGATTGAACGAAAAAATTTGTACATTCGTAACTTTTTTTTATTTTTTCGATTCGTAATTTTCCGTATCCCTTACAATGGCGCTGCTTAACGTGCTTCGAATGGATTGAACAAAAAAATTCGTACATTCGTAACTTTTTTTTTTTTTTTTCGATTCCTAATTTTCTGTGTCTCTTACAATGGCGCTTGCCTTCATAAAGGCATCAATGGGTATGAGCACATGACCGCTTACTGCCCAAGTCAATGGGTGACGAGGAAGCTTACCGAACTGATATTTTTGACCCACATGGTTTCTACCCTTAAAATATCAACAACCTTCTGATAACTTAGAAAATGACTTTAGATGCTGAACTTCGTAAAACTTCTCTGCAGACGGCCAAGTGGCTTACCTAGAAGAGAAAAGTGCTCCTCCATCCCACTCCAGGAGTTCTTCTCGATGATCGCCCGTACCAGGCTCCAAGGCTGTTTTCGGTAACAGATCTCTGAGGACACCCTAAGGATGTACAGAAACGAATGAGTATTGTGCACACCAAACTAGTCTAAAGGTGGAAACAAGAACATCGGCAATCAACTCAAAAGTGGTCTTCAACAAAATGGTGGCCTTTTGCACACAGACACAGAAGAGTAAAAGAGGCCTCTATGATTAAAGCCCTAAAAAGGGGCGAAATGCATCTCAAGAGTTCTCTACCGTGGAGAACAGGAGCTGAAGCTTCGAGGGGTGTCCCCTCTTCTTCAGAGCTCCTAAAGAGGAGGGGACACCCCTCGAAACGTGTCAGTTTCTTTGGACTCTACATCCCACCATTTTTTACTGGCCAGCAGATCTTGCTGGATGATGCAAAATGATGGACTTTATACAAATTGCTTGATTTTATTACTCGTTTGTGAGTATGCATTTTTAACTTTTAATTCATGAAAGTGTCGAAAAGTTAATGCGCAGGGCTGGTGCCCCCTCTGTTCCTTTTTCCCTTTAATGCCCGGTACACACGGTCGGATTTTCCGACGGAAAATGTCCTATCGGACCATGTTGTCGGAAATTCCGACCGTGTGTAGGCTCCATCGGACTTTTTCCGTCGGAATTTCCGACGGAAAAAGTTTGAGATCCTGCTCTCAAATTTCCGATAACAAAGTCCTGTCGGACTTTTTCCGATCGTGTGTAGCGAATTCCGACGGACGGATCACATTGCAAGACCAAAGCTATTGGCTACTAGCCTCTACGTAGTCCCGTCGTAGGCAACGAACGTCACCACGTTCAGAATGATCGGATTTTCCGCCAACTTTGTCCGACCGCGTGTATGCAACACCAGTGTCGGACAAAATCCGTCGGAAAAAATCAGATGGATTTTGTGGTCGGAATTTCCGACCGTGTGTACGGGGCATTAGAGTGTCTTCTGGGTTTTCCCCTGACCTGTTGAGAGTGGCAGCACAGCTGATGTGTGGTGGTTTTATTAGTGAAGACCCAGTTTTCCTATCAACCGCAGGGCAATCTCTTGAGCGCAGGAGTACAGTGGAACCTCGGATTGCGAGTAACTCGGTTAACGAGCGTTTCGCAATACGAGCTATTTTGTTTTTTAAATCCTGATTTGGTTTGCGAGCGTTATCTCAAGGTGTGCAGTACCGCATTTGGCCAGAGGTGCGGAGCCGTTCGGAAATACTTGGAACCACTCGGAAGTACTCGGAAACACTCGGAAATACTCAGTTCCCAAGTGTTTCCAAGCCTTTCTGAGGATTTCCGAGTGCATCCGAGCCGTCTCTGAGTATTTCTGAGTCTCTCTGGCACCCCCCCACCACTGGCCACATGCGGTATTGCATGCAATAGAAGTCAATGTGGAACTAATTATCTTCATTCCCATTGACTTCTATGGGGAAACTCACTTTGATATGTGAGTGCTTTGGATTACAAGCATTCCCCTGGAACGGATTATGCTTGTAATCCAAGCTTCCACTGTATTTGTTTTTTTTTTTCTTCATGCTGATACAGGTGACACATTTTAATCCTCTTCCCCGGAGCCCAGGTCCTCCTGGACCTGCCCCTCAACCTGTGACTGGAGAGTGAAAGGAGAAGCAGCAGACTGACTGTCTCATTCACTCTGCTCTCTCCTGCTCTCTATCAGTATGTTTTTCTCTTCTGTTGCTGTTCAGGAACACTCAAAGGTCTTGTCCCTCCCCAGCATGTGACTGGACAAACAACTCTCTAACTCTCATCTCCAAAGTTGTCCTCAGACAAAATAAGGAAAAGCAATATACATTTTCAATCCACTTCCTCAGAGCACAGGTCATCCCGGACGCACCCCCAACCTGTAACTGAACAGTGAATGGACAAGCAGCAGACTGACAAGCTTGTCTCCCTATCACTCTGCTCTCTCCTGTATTTGTTTTTTTCTTCATGCTGATACAGTTGATAAATTTGAATCCTCTTCCCCAGAGCCCAGGTCCTCTTTAACCTGCCCCCCAACCTGTGACTGGAGAGTGAAAGGAGAAGCAGCAGACTGACTGTCTCATTCACTCTGCTATCTCCTCCTATCAGTATGCTTTTCAGGAACACTCAAAGGTCTTGTCCCTCCCCAGCATGTGACTGGACAAACGACTCTCTAACTCTCATCTCCAAAGTTGTCCTCAGACAAAATAAAAAAAGCAAACATACATTTTCAATCCACTTCCTCAGAGCACAGGTCATCCCGGACGCACCCCCAACCTGTAACTGTACAGCGAATGGAGAAGCAGCAGAATGACAAGCTTGTCTCCCTATCACTCTGCTCTCTCCTGTATTTCTTTTTTTCTTCATGCTGATACAGTTGATAAATGTGAATCCTCTTCCCCAGAGCCCAGGTCCTCCTAGACCTGCCCCCCAACCTGTGACTGGAGAGTGAAATGAGAAGCAGCAGACTGTAGACATGTGCAATTCGTTTCCTTTTTTTTCTTTTTTGTTTTTTTTCGTTATTTTCGGTCGTCCGTTTTCGTATGAATGAACGAATCGTTCGAATCGAATGAATCCGATTAACGAATCGTTCGAATCGAACGAATCCGAAAAACAGCGAAAATCCGAAAAAAACAAATTAGAAACAACGAATGTACGAATGAAGAAAATCCGAAAAACGAAAACCGGAACCACGAAAATGAAAATGAACGAAAAAATTCGTACATTCGTAATTTTTTTTTTTGTTGAATTGGTAATTTTCCGTGTCTCTTACAATGGCGCTGCTTAACGTGCTTCGAATAGATTGAACGAAAAAATTCGTACATTCGGAACTTTTTTTTTCGATTCGTATGAATCGAATGAAGAAAATCCGAAAAACGAAAACCGGAACCACGAAAATGAAAATGAACGAAAAAATTCGTACATTAGTAACTTTTTTTTTTTCGATTCGTAATTTTCCGTGTCTCTTACAATGGCGCTGCTTAACGTGCTTCGAATGGATTGAACGAAAAAATTCGTACATTCGTAACTTTTTTTTTCGATTCGTAATTTTCCGTGTCTCTTACAATGTAATAATAGCATACACATTACATAACATTATGAATTATGCTCCGATTACGAATCTACGAAAACAATGTTACGAAAGTACGAATAAATCAATCTTACGAAAGTACGAATGTAACTAAATCTACGAAAATACGAATGCGTCCGAATTTCGAATAAACGAAAATGAAACTAACGGAAAAACGAATCAACGAAAAAATAACTCTTACGAAAATACGAATCGTTACGAATACGAACAACGACGACTTACAAAATTACGAATCGTTACGAATACGAACAACGACGACTTACGAAATTACGAATCAACGGAAACAAACAGAAACAAAACTAATTTTTCTATTGTGCACATGTCTACTAGATACACAGATGAAATACTAATGCCGCATACACACGGTCGGACTTTCCGACGGCAAACGTGCGATCGGAGCTTGTTGTCAGAAATTCCAACCGTACGTAGGCTCCATCGGACAGTTTCCATCGGAATTTCCGTTGCACAACATTTGAGTAACGTAATGTAACTTTTTTTTTCGATTCGTAATTTTCCGTGTCTCTTAAAATGTAATAATAGCATACACATTACATAACATTACGAATCTACGAATGTTACGAATGTACGAATAAATACGAATGCGTCCGAATTTCGAATAAACGAAAATTAAACTAACGGAAAAACGAATCAATGAAAAAAATAACTCTTACGAATGTACGAATTGTTACGAATACGAACACCGACGACTTACGAATTTACGAATCGTTACGAATCAACGGAAACGAAAAAAACGAAAATAAACAATTTTTTTTCGGACACGAAAAAAAACAAACGAAAATAAACAAATTTTTTTGTTGTGCACATGTCTAGCAGACTGACTGTCTCATTCACTCTGCTCTCTCCTCCTATCGGCATGTTCATTGTAATTCACCACACCCGATTGGCTCTTTGTGCTGCTTCTCTCGGTGTGAGCGCTGCTGTACAGCGACGGCCAGAGGCTGATATCAAGTCAAAGTCAGGTACTGATACATGTGAGGATATATTAATGAGCTACATTTATTTGTGTGCTTTATATCTGCCAGGAGTTTGGCTTTAACCAATAGAAAGTAAGTATGTGAGAAAGAAGAAATAAAACTTATTGTTGAATTACGAGAAGAATTATCATTTAAATGTTATCACTGTGCAAAACTACTATTTTTGGCAGGTGGGGGAGCATTATCTGGCATTTGTAATGAAAGACATTTTAGCTGTTAGAGATGATGAATATGATACGTAGGTGGCGGGATAAAAAGACATCAGTCTGTCACAATCCTGATCGCTCGGAGTGAAAGGGGGGGAGGGGGGGGGCCTTATAATGAGCTGTCAGCCCGCTGCGGAGGAAGGCAGCTGAGCGAGATCCGTGATGATTAAGCATAGGGCTGGTGTGCTGCACAGTGGGCTCTCCTCTAGCCATCAGGAGTGTTGGCGAAATGCGTAGGCGGAAGTGACTCATGAGTGGGTACCTGAGACGAGCTTTATTCTTGGCCGCGCTGAAGATGCAGTACCGATGAGCAGTGTAAAAATAATCCTGGTAGGGGATGCCCTGCGTTATGACTTGGGTGTCTAGGACATACACCGAACCCTTCAGATTGTAGAGAGTCTGCGAGACAAAAGAAAAATGCAGATTGAAAAAGAGATGTTAGCATATAAAAGTTTTTAACATTTGTTTTCTTTTAAAGAATCACCAGTCTAATGCCCCGTACACACGGTCAGATCTTCCGACGGAAAATGTCCTATCCGACAATGTTGTCGGAAATTCCGACCGTGTGTAGGCTCCATCTGACTTTTTCCATCGGTTTTTCCGACGGACAAAGTTTTATCCCCTGCTCTCAAATTTTCCGACAACAAAGTCCTATCGGACTTTTTCCGATCGTGTGCAGCGAATTCCGACGGACAAAGTGCCACGCATGCTCAGATCACATTACAAGACCAAACCTATTGGCTAATAGCCTCTACGTAGTTCTGTCGTACGCAACGAACGTCACCACGTTCAGAATGATCGGATTTTCCGACAACTTTGTCCGACCATGTGTATGCGAGTGTCGGACAAAGTCCGTCAGAAAAAATCCGATGGATTTTGTGGTTGGATTTTCCGACTGTGTGTACGCGGCATAAAGCCTCCTACACACGATCAGATTTTTCTGCCAACAAAACTGTGGAATTTTGTCTGAAGGGCGTTGGCCCAAACTTGTCTTGCACACACACGGTCACACAAATGTTGGCCAACAATTACCAACGTAGTGACGTACTACGTGTTTTTTTAAGCTCTTTAGCGCCACCCTTTGGGCTTCTTATACTAATTTCGTGTTAGTAGAAGTTTGGTGAGTGTTGATTTGTGCTTTTCATTTTGCGCTTTTTAGTTTGCGCTTTTCAGTTTGTTTCTGAACGTCCGTTCGTCAACCAGACATGTTGCGGAATTGGAGGAGATAAGGTGTTATTTATTATTGGCCTTGAAGTTATTGCTTTGACCCAAGTCCAGTCTAGGAACAGGAGGAGGAGGATTTATTGGACCAAAAATTGGTTGCTTTCTTAATCGTGACCAATTATGTCATATGCTTTTGCTGCGGGAGCTCCAGGAGAATAATCCGGATGATTTTCGTGAATTATCTCCGGATGGCGGACCCCTGCTTTCACCAACTCTTGGCATTGGTGACCCCCTATATTAAGAAGCAGGACACATGCATTAGGCTTTTATTTTATTTTTTGGTTGAATAATAATGATTTGATTTGTTATATTTTCTATATTTTTGGATGCATATAATGCACTTGTTGAAGTTCTATTGGCAGATAGCATGTCTAATTTTATTTGTTTTCTTTTTTTAATGCACAATAAACAATTTGTGGAGAATAATACTTGGCTATGTGTTTTACTTCAAATGACAGTTTGGGAGTCGGCAGTTACATTTTATAAAATACAATGTAAAATTGACAAGGGACACCAACATAGTTGTATCTTTTTTTTTTTTTTTTTCAATTTTATATTTCTTTATTATTTTCTTGATTACAAAACAGAACACATATTTATACACATATCGTATCTTATCATTTTTAACATTACTGTTCCCATCTATTTTACCCCTACCCTAACCCTCCCCTCCCACCCCCGCACGTCTTCTGCACAAACACAAATTTCCTTTCTTTGCACTCTTTTTATTTATATTTATTTGTTAGGGGGGAGTTATAAGCTTATATTCATTTTCTCCTCCTCCTTTCTCATAATTGTGACCCACTTTTCCTATTTCCAATCAGCTGTGCGTTCTTTATGGCGGACAATCTGTTTTCCTCAACCAAGGTTCCCATAGTGTTTTAAATTTATTGAAATTTCCTCTTCTAATAAATACAACCCTTTCCTTCCATATTGTCGCGTTCATTGCATTAACCCATTCCGTCGGATTAGGGGGTTTTGCTGCCTGCCAGTTTTGTGTCAACAATTTCCTAGCCTGGAACAGGCATCTTCGTGCTGCTACCATGGTATTTTTTGGACCCTGACTTGCTTCCATACATCCCAGTATACAGACCTTTGCTTCTAATTTTAATTCTATCCCAAAGGTTATATTAATGATATTCAATACTGTCCTCCAATACCTCTGCAACTTCGGGCACCTCCACATCATGTGTATGAGATCTCCGGAGTCTTGACATCTAGGGCATTTATCGTCTGATTTCCTCCCATACGTATACAACCTCTTCGGAGTGTAGTATACTCGGTGTATTAAATATAGATGTGAAATTTTCTGTGATGGAGACAGTGACACCATTGGCCCCTGGTCTAATATCTGTTCCCATTGGTCAGTTGTTATGGCTCCTAGGTCTTTCTCCCACTTCCCTCTATTTTTCTCCACCGGGTCCCTGGGAATTGATCTAGTACTAATCCGTAAGTATAGATCTGAAATAATACCTTTAAGATCTCCCCCTTTGATTATTCTTTGAAGATAGGGGATCTCTTCCCATACCAGTAGTTGTACTTTAAATTGAGCTTGTAGGGCATGTCTAATTTGTAAATACCTATAGAATAACTTATTTGGTATCCCATATTCTCTCCTTAGTTCTGCAAAGGATTTCAATATGTTGGCCTCATATAATTGTTTTACCCTGGTTATACCCAAGTTCTCCCATTCTCTGATTCTCCCCATGGCCTGAACTTCCTTCAAGTTTTTATTGTCCCAGAGGGGGGAAAATTCCGTCAGTCCCTTATATCCCATTACCATTTTAACTGCTTTCCACACCCGCACAATCATTTCCAATGTTGGGCCTTTGACCGAAAAAGAGTTTGCCTCAAGATTTCCTATTATGGTACTATGGGGTGCATCCAGCAGCATAATTTTGCTGCTGGAGTTCTCTCTTTCTTTTATGCCACATCCGCTCAGATGCTGTAACTGAGCAGCTAGAAAATAACTGCGCGGGTGTGGAACAGCCATCCCTCCCTCATTTGTTGGCATTTGTAATGTTGAAAGCCCAATCCTTGCTCTGCCCTTCTTCCAGATCAATTCCCTGAACATGGTTTCCAGCCTTCTGAACCATTCCTTTCCTATCCATACTGGGCTATTGTGGAGTATATACAACAATTGCGGCATCCAAATCATTTTGATGAGGTTGATGCGTCCTGCCACTGACAGCGGCAGTCGTCCCCATATATCTGATTTTTTTTTAAATTTATCCAACAACGGGCCCAAGTTATTACTGATATACTGCGCTGGGTGCCTTGTTATCGATATCCCCAAATAGTCCATCTTTTCCACTACTTTTAACTGCGCCATATCTCCTAGATTTATGTTATCCAGTGGGTCAATGGGTAGGAGTGCTGACTTTCCCCAATTTATCACTAGACCCGAAAATTGTCCGTATCGTTCCACTAACTGTACTGCCCCTTTCAAAGATTTATTGGTGTCCCCCAGGAAGAGTAATATGTCATCTGCATATAGTGCAGTTTTCTCCTCCCCTACCTTTCTCTGGAATCCCTGAATGTCTCGTGTGGATCTAATTAATGCCGCCAGAGGTTCTATTGCCAGTGTGAAGAGAAGGGGAGACAGGGGACAACCCTGTCTCGTCCCTCTCTCCAGACGGAACATCTTGGAGCATTCATTATTGATTTTGATTTTAGCCTGTGGGATACTATAGAGTGTTTTTACTAATCTAATAAAGGAGGGTCCGAACCCAAATTTCCCCAAAACCAACCATAGATAGTCCCACTCTAGGCTATCAAATGCCTTTGTTGCATCCAGCGATAGAATGGCTCTATTGCCCATGTTTTCTGTTGGCGTCTGCAAATTTAAGTAGACCCTCCTAATATTAGTGCTTGTTGCTCTATTCGGAATAAACCCAGACTGATCCGGGTGTATAAGTTTCTGTATATATTTGTTCATTCTGACTGCAATCGCCCTGGCCATAATCTTAATATCTGAGCATAATAACGATATTGGTCTATAGGATGATGTATCCAATGGGTCCTTCCCCTCCTTTTGGAGAACAATTATAATTGCTTCTGTCATTGAAGTGGGCAATTTCCCTTCTACTACTGCACTGTTTACTACCTTCAGTAATTCTGGGAGCAATACCTCCCCATATTGTTTATAAATCTCTACGGGCAACCCGTCTGGCCCAGGAGACTTTTGATTCGCCATCCCCCTTACTGCTGACTGTAGCTCCTCTAGAGTTATAGGGGCCTCCATAGCTTCTCTTTCTTCCTCCTGTAATACCGGTGTCTCTATTCCCTTTAAGAAGTTCTCCATTGCCTCTGTCCCCTCTGTTGTTTCTATCCTCTTTGATTTGTATAAATCCTCATAATAAGACTCAAATGTCTCCAAAATTGTCGTGGTCTGGGAGGAAATCACCCCTTCAGTTGTTCTTATTGCAGCGATATTGGAAGGAACTGAGTTGGTTTTGGTCAAGAGAGCGAGCATACGGCCCACGCTCTCACCCTCTACGTATGCTTTCTGTCTCTGAAAAAGGTGTTTATTCTCCATCTTCTTTGTGACCAGCATTTTGTATTTCTTCTGTTTCTCAAGCCAACTTCTTTGCCTAGCACTAGATGGTTCTTCTACGTATAGGACTTCTGCCTCCAGCACCTCTTCCCTTGCTTTCTCCTCCCACTCTCTAGACCTCCTCTTAATTTGGGCCACTTGTTGGATCAATAATCCCCTTAAAAAGGCCTTTAGAGTGTCCCATACCATTCCCACTGGCGCTGTCCCTTCATTCAGAGATATAAATTCCTTTAATTTTTTATTTACCTCCTCAGGTTTTTCTATCAATTCCAACCAAAAGGGGGTTATTTTCCAATTATTTCGGGGACAACTTTTCTTTGTGTTCAATGTAATCACCAGTGGAGAGTGGTCCGACACCCCTCTTGGGTAATATACAATCTTTACTACTGACTGCAACAGGTCTCTATTCCCCCATACCATATCTATTCTAGACAGTGTGTTATATGTGCCCGAGAAGCAAGAGTACTGCCGCACATTTGGGTTTCCTATTCTCCATAAATCGCACCACCCGACTTCTTCTAAAAATTGCGATAGACGTCCCTCCCTCGTACCGTTCCTCCCAGCCTTTACTGGGAATCTGTCTAGTGTTCTATCAAGTACCTCGTTGAAGTCTCCTACCACCGTTACTGGGATGTCCTCCTTATCTAATAAAAACTCCATTAATTTGTACAGCACCTCCATTTTAAAAGGTGGAGGGATGTATATATTGGCAAGTATATAGGGTTCACCTTCAATCGAGCAATACATAAAAATGTAACGGCCCACTTTATCTATGTTGATTTCTCTACACTTGAAGGACAATCCTTTTTTTACCAATATGCTCACCCCTCTAGAGTAAGAAGAAAAAACTGAATGGCACTGGTATTGAAACTGCTTGTTACTTAATTTTGCTGCTGTTTCCTTCACTAGATGGGTCTCTTGTAAGCAAATTATATCTACCCCATATAGATCAAGTGTAGAGAAAACAGCCACTCTTTTGGTTGGGTTACCCATCCCACGGACATTCCAAGAAGCTATATGAAATGTTTTATGTCTCACAGCTGATTGGAAAGAAAAGCAACAGAAAAAAGGGGTACCATTTGCGGGAACACCGCATATCTGATACTAACAAAAGTGGGACATTGCAAAGAGGCCTGCGGAGGAGGGGTACAAAAAAGAAAATACTTCCGTATATATACCAATGGTTCTAAACAATTTATATAAAAAAAAAGGAAAAGAAGGAAAAAAAAACAAAAAGGATATTTATTACCCCATAAAAGATAGGGATAAAATTGTCTCCCCTGATTTATCACTACATAGTTTTTAAGTGTGCTTTCTAAATCCCGTGTTTTTTGTCTTAAAACTACAGTGTTACTTTTTATTCCTCTTTTTTGTGTTTGTTGTGTGCTATTTGTGCTTGCAAACCTTATTGTTCCCATCCCTCTGCTTCCCTTATCCCACCCCCCCCTCCCTCCCATCACCCTCCCCTCCACCCTCTCTCCCTCTCTACTATGCCTACCTAGGCTACCCATAGGGGCTATTCTTGTGACCCATTCCTCCCATAAACTACACACACTAATCATGTGTTCCACCTTCCATACCTTAGTACCTCTTCCCAATCTTCACCCAACTCGCTTCCCCCAAAGAAAAAAAAAAAAAAAAAAGGGGGTGGCATATTATTTTTCTTCTGAACATTAAATCCCATTCCTTTATCTGATGTGCATATAATAGTGAGAAAAATTATATTCCAAAAAAAAAAAGGAGAGAAAAAAAAAAAAAAAAAAAAACTGAATAAATGAGTAAATAAACCCCCCCCCCTCCCCCCTCCCTCCCTACCACATTAGCATATTAATACGTAAAACATTTTCAACCATTCCTCTCCTCTTCCCAGCTCCCCCCTCCTCCCCAGCTTCCCACTCCTCTATCTTAAAGTTCCATTTTATTATCTTCCAGCCATTTGGCTGCTTTTCCTGGTGTATCAAAAAACACAGGGCCCTCTAGAGTCATAATCCGGAGACGTGCTGGATATAGAAGTGCATAAGTAATTTTGTTTTTTAAAAAACTGCGTTTAACTAACTTAAAATCTGTTCTACGTTTACTTAATTCTGGAGAAAAATCTGGATACAGCGATACCCTTGCTCCATTGAAAAAGATGTCCCCCATTTCTCTGGCCTTTTGTAACGCTACTACCTTATCGCTGTAGTTAAGCAGCTTCAAAAGTAGAGGTCTGGGGTACCCATCCCTCAGTGGAGCTCTGGTTGGAACTCTATGGGCCCTTTCTATCAAAAAAAGCGGTGAAAAAGTTTTTTCCCCAAATACGTCTTTAAACCATCTCTCCAGAACATAGTTGTATCTTTGATCTTAAAAACTACAGGATAATGGTGAGTGGTAACTTGCCCAAATAAAAAAAAAAGCATAATAATATTATTCTTGATATCACTAGAAAAAAAAAGCCTTTGAAAATTAGTTTGCAATAACTCCATCAGTATCACCAGCAAAGCAGCTTCATTATTATCCCATCATAGAAGAAGAGAATTGTGCGCTGCATTTCCAGATTTCATAATTTGCCACGTCACGAATGTTAATTCTCCATTGCGAATGCTAGTTTACAAGACCCACCGCTTCCGGCTCCTCCTTGCTTCCGAGCATGCGTGTTTGCACTTTGGACTTTTGTCTGACAGACCTGTCTACACACGCTCGGAAAATCCGACAACACACATTTGTCTGCGGAAAAATTTGAAAACCTGCCATCCAACATTTGTCTGCGGAAAGTCCGACAACAATTGTCCGATGGAGCGTACACACGGTCGCATTTACCGCCAACAGCCTGTCTTTAAACATTTCCCGTCAGAAAGTCCGATCGTGTGTACGCGGCTTTAGAATAACCCAAAATTTTACAAAATTTGCTCTCAAGTCACTAGGGTCGTCAGTTCCAATGCCAACCACGACACTACCTGGCTGGAGTTTGCATGTTCTCCCTGTGTCTCTGTGGGCTTACTCCGGGTACTTCAGTTTCCTCCCACACTCCAAAGACATGCTGGTAGGGTAATAGGCTCCTGTCTAAATTGGCCCCAGTATATGTATTTATGAATGTGAGTTAGGGACCTTAGGTTGATAGCTCCTTGGAGGCAGGGATTGATGTGAATGTACTATATATATGTAAAGCGCTGAATAATTAGACAGCGCTATATGAGTACCCGTAACAAAAAATAAAAAATAAGTCAACCAGTCATGCAGGAAGGAAGGAGTCTGGGTCGAAGAGGGAACTTTGACCTTGTTTCTTGGTCAGGCAACACTTGGCAGCAACATGCCAACACACAAGGACCCGCATCCATGTGGCACGTTCTAAAAGTGAATATTGTGACATAGTTAAAGAATAACTTCAGTATTTTTGTAGCTCAACCTACCTGTCGTGCAGCGGTGTCCTGGATTCAGATACTCACCTGCCCAGGGGATCCAACGTTCATCTGATGCGATCCACTGATCAGGTGCAGCGGCCCGGGCCCCACACCACCGCCTTGGTCCTCCTTAGTCATTAGAAGATAGCTTGTCTCTTCTTGGTCAAGTCAACTATTCCTTCCTGCTTTTTAGAAGGCCAGTAGAGTCTGGGTCAAAGATGGAACTTTGATCTTATTCCTTGACCAGACAACATTTCCCAGCAACATGTCAACACAGGGACCCGCATCCATATGGCACATTCTAAAAGTGCTTATCATCACATAGCTTACAAAGAACTTCAGTTTCTCCTCTATTTTTTTTTTTATCTCCATCTGTCATGCAGCTGTGTCCTGGATTCAGATACTCACCTGCCCAGGGGATCCAAAGTTGCCCTAATGCAATCCACTGATCAGGTGCAGCGGCCCGGGCCCCACACCACCACCTTGGTCCTCCTTAGTCATTAGAAGCCAGCTTGTCTCATCTTGGTCAAGTCAACCATTCCTTCCTGCTTTTTAGAAGGCCAGTAGAGTCTGGATCAAAGATGGAACTTTGACCTTATTCTCTTCTTGGTCAAGTCAACTATTCCTTCCTGCTTTTTAGAAGGCCAGTAGAGTCTGGGTCAAAGATGGTACTTCGACCTTACTCCTTGACCAGACAACATTTCCCAGCAACATGTCAACACAGGGACCCGCATCCATGTGGCACATTCTAAAAGTGCTTATCATGACATTGTTTAAAAAGAACTTAAGTTTCTCCTCTAATTTTCTTTTTTAGCTTCACCTGTCGTGCAGCATTGTCCTGGATTCAGATACTCACCTGCCCAGGGGATCAAATGTTGCCCTGATGCGATCCACTAATCAAGAGCAGCAGCCTGGGTCCTACGCCGCCATCTTGGTCCTCCTCAGTCATCAGAAGTCGGTGGCCTCTTCTGGATACAGGCACCCGGCCTCTGATGATGACCACAGCTCCACCCACCAGCCGCTGTTAATGCCTTCAATCTGACGTGGAAACCCAAGAGGCTGAGGCAGCAGGGACACATCATTCTATATGGGGAAGCATTTTTGACCATTCTTTGCTTCTTGGTGACAGCATGTGTACATCCCCCGTCCGGCTGCCTTAGGCGGTGGTTAAGGGGTGGTAAAAATACAGCTCAGCCCCCTGTTTTTAGAAGCCCCCACAACTGCAAATGTAGGCTACTTCTTAGGGAGAACTTCAAAGTTGACCTGTTGATTTGCCTTTCTTGGGCATTAAGGTGTTAGCATTGGCTTTGGCATGTATAAGAGCGGAATAAACGGGGAGAAGAGGGGTGGGGACTTGAAAAAAGACGGTGCATGCTTGGATGCTTCCTCTATTTAATTTAACGGTCTAAAGGTTGTCATACCTGAGTCTCCACTGCGGGAGCAGTTTTTGGTCCCAGAGGATTATTAATAGGAATGGTATAATTGAGAACGCGGGTTTGTCTTCCACTGCTGTCCCTTTCCCAGGGGTTCACCATGACATCTGTGAAGATGAAGAGGAAATCAGGTGCTGCGGGACGAACGTAACAAACTGATGGTGACACCACTAACTGTTTAACAATAATGATAATTTGCATAGCTAAAAAAAACGTATATACATTTTTAAGGATTTAGTACCTCGTTTTATTCACAAAATACTTTATTCTGTTTTTATCATAGAATAACAAATGTGCAAATATGTAAAATAAAAAGGTTTTATTCATTTTTTTTTACATTTTGATATTATGCATCAATAATACAAGTTGTTATGCATTAATAATGCAACTGTATCTGACAATTACACTATTAGATGGTACTGCAGTTGAACTTTGCAGCCTGAAGGTGGCAGTGTACAGCTACAGGTTGAAGGATTTCATGTTTTCATCACTGAAGCTAACAGGCAACGCGTGCAAAAGCTGACATTGTGATCATATTACTGGGAATCAGTCTGACCTGCCAGCTGCTGGCTTTAAAAGGGGAGGATGCTTATTATTGTATCCCTGACATGGGGCATCATGGGGGGGGAGGGGTTAAACTACCCTGGTAAAGGAAGCTGGGACTCCAACTGAAGTAAGACCCAGGGTCTTTCTATATATATAAAGCTGTATTCATTAAGCTATAGGGACTCTGATGTAAGGGGCTGTGATGGGGATACTGATGTAACTGGGATTCTGATGGGGATTCTGATGTTAAGGGGCTCTGATGTAAGGTGGAACTCTGATGGGGACTCTGGTGTTAAAGGGCTCTTATGGGGACCCTGATGTAAGGGGGGACACTGTTGAGGACACTGATGTAAGAGGGGCTTCAATGGAGACTGTGATGTAAGGGGGACGATGATGTAAGGAGAGATAAACTCTTGGGGACCCTGATGTAAGGGGGGCTTCGATGGAGACTCTGATGTAAGTGGGACTTTGTTGGAGACAATGATGTAGAGAGAGAGAAACTCTTGGGGACCTTGATGTAAGGGGGTCTTCGAAGAAAGACTGATGTAAAGGGGACTTTGTTGGGCAGAGAGAAACTTTTGGGGACCTTGATGTAAGGGAGGGACTTGATTATGGAGATTCTAGTATAAGGGGGATCTCTGATGGGGGGAAATTCCATGGGGAATTTTTTTTCAGCCCACGAATATTTATAAAATATAAAAAAAGGACACCTGTATGAGTGACAACTGTCGGGGGGGGGGGGGGAGAGGAAACAGGCAACAGAGGGGCCCCTGACCTGTGAACTTTCTGTGCTCCATGAATTCACTCATGAATCTGGTGTCGGAGGCCAGCGCGTGTTGCAGGCGATCTGCGCTAACGTGGTACACAGCGTTGATGTGAAGCCTGCCAGGCAAGTCCGAAGAAATGGCATCTTTAGAGACTCCGCCGGCATCTGAAAAAGATAAACAACATAGAAATACTTAGAAAAGGAATTCCATTTTACTGGTAAAGACAATAGTATGCAGAAGAACAAAAAAAAAAATGAATCTGATATTTTATCCGTCATACAATTACACTATATAAAGTGTTTAAAACTGCCTATATAAAGATTTTCCTATAACCATTACTGGGCTTGAGTTGAGTAGAACTAGGAGTACTTACAAAGGTGCTTCTGGATGTTTGTTCCAATGGGGGAGAAGAGAAATGCAGCTTGTGGTCCTTGGGAGCAGGGCAATAGGCCATGTCATTTTTGGGATGGGAAGGAAGAGAGCCTGTAGTCCTTAGGGGCAGAGAAAAAAAGCCTGTGGTCCTTATGTGGTCGGGCAACAGAACTAGAAGCCTTCAGAGGGTGGGAAAACAGAGCTTGAGGGCCTTGGCATAAGAAGGAACAGAGCCTTTAGTCCTTGGGATGGGAAGGAACGGAGACTGTAGTCCTTGGGATGGGAAGGAACGGAGACTGAAGTCCTTGGGATGGGAAGGAACGGAGACCCTAGTCCTTGGGATGGGAAGGAACGAAGACCCTAGTCCTTGGGATGGGAAGGAACGGAGACTGTAGTCCTTGGGATGGGAAGGAACGGAGACCGTAGTCTTTAGGGGCAGGGAAGCAAAGCAGGTTGTCCTTGAGGGAGGGGAGAGCAACTGAGCCTGTGATACTGGGGGGTACAGAAATAAAGCCTGTGGTCGTTAGGGGCCCGGGCTGCAGAGCTGAAGGTCTTCCAAAGACAGGACAACAGGAATTGAGGGCCTTGGGAAAGGAAGGAACAGATCCTGTAGTCCTTAGAAGCACAGAAGCAAACCCGTAATCAATAGGGGAGGGGGAGCAACAGCTGTCTGTAAAACTGTGGAGTAGGAAACCAAGCCTGTGGTCCTTAGGCGGGCAAGACAACAGAGCCTGAGGGTCTTGGAATGGGAGAGAAAAGAGCCTGTAATCCTTGGAATGGGAAGGGACAGAGAATGTAGTCCTTGTGATGGGAAGTAACAGAGCCCGTAGTCCTTGTGATGGGAAGTAACAGAGCCCGTAGTCCTTGGGACGAGAAGGAACAGAGCCCGTAGTCCTTGGGACGAGAAGGAACAGAGCCCGTAGTCCTTGGGACGAGAAGGAACAGAGCCCGTAGTCCTTGGGATAGGAAGGAATAGATCCTGTAGTCCTTAGGATGGGAGGGAACAGAGCCTGTAGTCCTTGGGATGGGAAGGAACAGAGCCTGTAGTTCTTGGGATGGGAAGGAACAGAGCCTGTAGTTCTTGGGATGGGAAGGAACAGAGCCTGTAGTTCTTAGGATGGGAGGGAACAGACCCTATAGCCCTTGAGAGGGGAAGTAAAAGAGCATGTAGTCATTAGGATGGGAAGGAAAAGAGCCTGTATTCCTTATGATGGGAAGGAAAAGAGCCCTTTAGTCCTTGAGATGGGAGGAAACAGAGCCTGTAGTCCTTGGGATGGAACAGAGCCTGTAGCCCTTGGGATGGAAAGGAACAGATCCTGTAGTCCTTGGGATGGGAAGGAACAAAGCCTGCAGTCCTTGGCATGGGATGGAACAGAGCCTGTAGTCCTTGGGATGGAAAGGAACAGAACTTATAGTCCCTGGGATGGAAAAGAACAAAGCCTGTAGTCCTTAGGGACAGGAAAGCAAAGCCTGTGGTCCCTGTGGAAGGGCAACTGAGCCTGTGATACGGGGGGGGGGGGGGGGGGGGGAGGCGTAGAAAAACAGGGCCTGTGGTACTTTTTTAATGTTTCAATACTTCAATGACTCACTGTTCTAATGTTTCAAACATTTTTACATCTCTTGTCTGTAATTGCAAGGTATAATGTATAATCCCAACACTTTGTATACATGTGCCTTCTACTAGAAACTTAATTATACACACATACATTTGGTATTTATCTAATTCAGAGCGATGTAATGTGGATACTTCTAGAGTAAAGGAGAACCCATCGCCCACTATGGGATACATCTCCCAAACAGCCACCCTCCTTCATGTATATCTACCACATCCTACAGACTTTCTTTTACTTTCCAAGGCTCTGATGAAGAGGGAACACCTCGAAACGCGTTAGCCTACCTTGAGCATTTGCCCTTGTATGGGCATAACTAATTTCAAATTTTTAATGAATCTCTTGTAACCTAGTTTGTATGAACTCATAGTAATTTCTTTGTACTCATCTACTTTGTTTATGAATAAACTAGATCACTTTGATTCACGCGCCTTCCATCCCCTTTTTTCCACTCAGCCTCTTTCGGACCACCCCTGGTCAGTTTAGCGGGACACGCATGATCATCCTATACTACTTACCATTTGAAACTACTACTATCTTACATTAATACCGCCTGCACGAGCGCAGAAGGAACACTTTTTCTGTTTATACTTTGGCAGGACAACAGAGCCCGGGGGCTTCAGAATGGGAAGGAACAGAGCCTGGATGGTTCTTGGGAATGGAAGGAACAGAGTCTGTGATCCTTAGGGCAGAGAAATTAGTCTGTGGTCCTTGGGGGAGGGGGGTACCTATGGTCCTTTAGGGTTGAGGCAAAAGAGCTTGAGGTCTACGGAGGGCAGGACAACACAACCTGAAGGCTTTAGAATGGGAAGGAACAGTCTCTGTGGTTCTTATGGGCAGAGAAAAAAAAGCCTGTGGTCCTTGGGGAGGGGGGTACCTGTGGTCCATAAGGGTTGAGGCAAAAGAACTTGAGGTCTATGGAGGGCAGGACAACAGAACCTGAAGGCTTTAGAATGGGAAGGAACAGTCTCTGTGGTTCTTATGGGCAGAGGAAAAAAAAGCCTGTGGTCCTTGGGGGGGGGGGGGGTACCTGTGGTCCCTAGGGGTTGAGGCAAAAGAGTTTGAGGTCTACGGAGGGCAGGACAACAGAACTTGAAGGCTTTAGAATGGTAAGGAACAGAGCCTGCATGGTCCTTGGAATTGGAAGGAACAGTCTCTGTGGTTCTCAGGGGCAGAGGAAAAAAAAGCCTGTGGTCCTTGGGGGAGGGGGTACCTGTGGTCCCTAGGGGTTGAGGCAAAAGAGCTTGAGGTCTACGGAGGGCAGGACAACAGAACTTGAAGGCTTTTGAATGGGAAGGAACAGAGCCTGCATGGTCCTTGGGATTGGAAGGAACAGTTTCTGTGGTTCTTAGGGGCAGAGGAAAAATAGCCTGGGGTCCTTGGGGGAGGGGGGTACCTGTGGTCCTTAGGGGTTGAGGCAAAAGAGCTTGAGGTCTACAGAGGGCAGGACAACAGAACTTGAAGGCTTTAGAATGGGAAGGAACAGAGCCCGCATGGTCCTCGGGATTAGAAGGAACAGTCTATGTGGTTCTTAGGGGCAGAGAAAAAAAAGTCTGTGGTCCTTGGGGGAAGGGGGTACCTGTGGTCCCTAGGGGTTGAGGCAAAAGAATTGAGGTCTATGGAGGGCAGGACAACAGAACCTGAAGGCTTTAGAATGGTAAGGAACAAACCCGCATGGTCCTCGGGATTGGAAGGAACAGTCTCTGTGGTTCTTAGGTGGCAGAGGAAAAAAAGCCTGTGGTCCTTGGGGGAGGGGGGTACCTGTGGTCCCTAGGGGTTGAGGCAAAAGAACTTGAGGTCTACGGAGGGCAGGACAACAGAACTTGAAGGCTTTAGAATGGGAAGGAACAGAGCCCGCATGGTCCTCAGGATTGGAAATAACAGTCTCTGTGGTTCTTAGGGGCAGAGGAAAAAATAGCCTGGGGTCCTTGGGGGAAGGGGCTACCTGTGGTCCCTAGGGGTTGAGGCAAAAGAGCTTGAGGTCTACGGAGGGCAGGACAACACAACCTGAAGGCTTTAGAATGGTAAGGAACAGAGCCTGCATGGTCCTTGGAATTGGAAGGAACAGTCTCTGTGGTTCTCAGGGGCAGAAGAAAAAAAAACCTGTGGTCCTTGGGGGAGGGGGTACCTGTGGTCCCTAGGGGTTGAGGCAAAAGAGCTTGAGGTCTACGGAGGGCAGGACAACAGAACTTGAAGGCTTTTGAATGGGAAGGAACAGAGCCTGCATGGTCCTTGGGATTGGAAGGAACAGTTTCTGTGGTTCTTAGGGGCAGAGGAAAAATAGCCTGGGGTCCTTGGGGGAGGGGGGTACCTGTGGTCCTTAGGGGTTGAGGCAAAAGAGCTTGAGGTCTACAGAGGGCAGGACAACAGAACTTGAAGGCTTTAGAATGGGAAGGAACAGAGCCCGCATGGTCCTCGGGATTAGAAGGAACAGTCTATGTGGTTCTTAGGGGCAGAGGAAAAAATAGCCTGGGGTCCTTGGGGGAAGGGGCTACCTGTGGTCCCTAGGGGTTGAGGCAAAAGAGCTTGAGGTCTACGGAGGGCAGGACAACACAACCTGAAGGCTTTAGAATGGGAAGGAACAGAGCCTGCATGGTCCATGGGATTGGAAAGAACAGTCTCTGTGGTCCTTAGGAGCAGAGGAAAAAAAAGCCTGTGGTCCTTGGGGGAGGGGGGTACCTGTGGTCCCTAGGGGTTGAGGCAAAAGAACTTGAGGTCTACGGAGGGCAGGACAACAGAACCTGAAGGCTTTAGAATGGGAAGGAACAGAGCCTGCATGGTCCATGGGTTTGGAAAGAACAGTCTCTGTGGTTCTTAGGGGGCAGAGGAAAATTAGCCTGGGGTCCTTGGGGGAAGGGGGTACATGTGGTCCCTAGGGGTTGAAGCAAAAGAGCTTGAGATCTACG